>JAOXJP010227233.1:0-25319 GCA_025762735.1 Platanus orientalis | reverse complement strand
AAACATAAAGGAACAAGTAGATTCTCTTCATTTTCTTCTTTATTCTCTTCTTCTTCTTCCTCTCCCTCCTTTTACTTTCTTTGAAATTTATCGTTTTTCATATCATTTTTTATCATAATAACACAATGTTGACATTAGGCAATAATACACTGTGAAAGGGGAATATTCGTTCAACACATTGACATCGTATATCATGTTGACTGATAAATGAATTTTTATAATGTACTTAATGTTTGGTGTCAGTTTAGGAATATGTCTCCTGACATATAAGACATTTCAAGACAGTTGATACCATGTAAGGATGATGGTTCCCTTTCGAATTTGGTTCATTTTTTCCTTACCATAGAATCAAGGATTGGCAGATCTGGCCTGTTATCTCATTCCATATGACATTAATTTCTTCTTCCATATTCATTTTCCTTTGTTCAATTTATCTATTCATAACAAAATTTTCAAGAAAGACATAACAATATAACTTTCAACTTTGACTTTAAATTTAACAACTCACCAAAAAATGCTAAACTAATGGGACTGTGGATTTGTGGGTCCTTTCTAGGGCCTGTGGCTTGGTATTTGGCCTGCTGGTCATTCTTCATATCTAATCAGACTGAACTGGGTGGATCTTGATTGCAAGTGGATATGCATTCTATCATTTGTATACGATGGATCTATATCTGAATTTGGACATGCTTAAATTTGATTGGGTCTGGAGCTTGATCTGATCTATGTCAGCCCTACTCCTTGGCTGAAACTTGCCACATGAAGATAGGCAGATGTGGATAATACACTGAAAATTTGGAGCCCCTTTTGGCCCACCATGTAAATAGAATTCCTGGATTGTGTTGATCCCTTTGATACACGACTTGTCTAGCAAATCCTCCCTTGTTTCTTATCCACGTTGTTTGCTAACTTTTAGGCTATTCAAATTTGGTATTGGAAATCTTCAAGGATCCAACGAGTGGTGGGTCTTATCTCTTTGCACATATTCTAGGTAGTAAATGTTTGTGAACCAGATAGACCTTAAGCACTATCATTGTGGCCTGTCTTGCCCTTGGCTCAGATTTAGTTGTTTCTTTTCTGAAAGAAACGGAATGTTTACAGTGGCTTCTGTGATTATCTTTGAAGGGTTAGGATCAACTACCACTTCTATTTCTATCTTATCTGTTAATCAAATTCAATTCTATTTCTAATCTCTTCTTTGAAGTTAAAATTTTCTCTCTCAGTAAGCAGATAAACTGTGCCCTAAAGATGAGTAAGTGTTCTGTATTTATGTATTGCCCAAGTCAATTTGGTTTTTGACTTCTTGATTATTATTCACCATTTCAAACAACAACAAACAAACAAATGATGAAGTATGCATAGCAAAATATAATGTAAAGAGATCCGCAAGTAAATAAAGTAGAAATTGAAATGATAAACTAGATTCTTACTTTAATCAAGTGCACTAAAGTAACAAAGAAAAAAAACTACCAATTGAACTAATAACCTAGTATATAAAATTCTGCAAAATTATGATGAATATGCTTAAGTTATTAACTACTTTCTGATTAGAGACTAATTAAACAAGCAATGCATATGACCTACCAAAGAGGTGATAGAATTAGGCTATGAAATGTGTCATTAATGGGCTAACAACAAATTATAAAGAAAGGTATGTGAACAACAATGTACGTAAAAGGTGATAAAATAGTAAGATAATGTGAAAGAATGATATGTCAGACAAATCAGAAGCTCATATATATCGGTTACTGGCTGCAAGGTGATGTTCTAGAGAAAAGTGTAATAAGATGGGGATATAATCATGTTAGCAATGGGGAGCCAAAAGGGTAATAATATGCCAAGTAATGGACTGGTGTATGGTAACCAAACCTGGCAGCAGCCAATAAGATCTATAGATAGGTTAGATAGAACCTTCCATTAGTCAATAAAAATTTGCCTTGTAGGATACTTGGACAGCCACTAGTGGTGATGTAGGAAGTCCTTCTTCAGCCCAAACAGTTATAACAGTCACTAGGACACCTTCCCATCTCAAAACATCAATCAGTTGCAAGTATATGACCCGAAATAAACAACAATAATCTCCTGTGAGGAATTTCTGCAAGCACTGGGGATGCTAAATCTGGGCAGCGGCAAGAGTTCAAGTCAGCCTTGGACACTTCTTTGCTTAGTCCACCAGCATCACCATTATTATAAAAATAGAATCTCCAAGCACAGATCTTTACTCACCAACAGATTTGAACCAAGAAACCCCCAAAGAATCCTCTGAAGTATTTATTCAATCTCTTAAGAGGCACTCAGTTGCACCAACAGAAAACTGCAATCACAGTGTTCAGTTCAACCCAAGGTATTGGGATATAAATCCCTATGCAAAACAGAGTTATCAAGCAAGAGAAGCTTGCTGTAAAATTCTGGGCACTAGTATGTTTGATCACTATATGTGTTCTTGAAGTTTGTTGATCAGGGTGGTTGACCAAATGGTGTTTGGGGTGTGGGTCTTAGGGTTTGAGCAATCTAAACAATACTGATGAACAAGATAGGTCTCTCGCCTGGTTGAGGGGTATGATCCCTTTGTAAAAATCCCAAAATATCAAAGAACTAAAGCTGGAAAGTTTTCTAGACAGAGAGGGGTTATTGATTTTGTGATAGATTTCAGCACTTTTTTGGGTTTTATTTTCTTGACCGTATGATATGGTGATGCCGGATGCATACAAGTACTATAATGGGGAGAGATCAAATTAAATTACCCGAAATATTGAGAGATATAACCAAGATTCCTACTTGTCAACCGGTTCGCTTAAGTTCAATTCGGGTTTCAAGTATGGTCCAACAACACCAACCAACAGTTCAAGAAGTGATAAAGTTATGCCCAAACAAGTATAAACTCAGCCATATATTGTCCTTCAACAGATTAGTATAAAGTTAACAACAAATAGAGGCCATGTACTCAAATTCATAAGAACAGGGTGCTGAAATTTATATACCAGAATAGATACTTGCAAGAAAATTAATAGCTAAGAAAAGAATAGGTGCAGAATTTTCTGGTACTCTCTTTATCAGTCCCCTAAGACATTAAAGTGGGCATTATCAGTGACAGTGTGCAGTAATGGGATCAACAGATCTACCATTGAGTGAGGCATCAAAGGGAAACTGTTGGACTGGGTTCAATAAGAGAAAACCCAATCGTTAAGCTTCAGTTTGGAGGTTCTTAGGGTTGATCTAGTAACATTATAAATAAGTGCAGGAGGTTGTGGACAGGTCCACTAATGGATTTGGATCATGGAACATCAAGGGATTAATGGGAGACTTTAAGTCCAAGCACAAAAATCCTCAGCCGATACTCCTAGCCAATCATTTATAGCATAGGGATAATAGAAAATAAAGAAACCAGTAGTAAAGACCTGGAGAATAATACCATGAACAATCCACAATCTTGTACCATGGCCTCTCACCAAGAATGCTTCGATCTAGGAAGAAATCCTAGAATCCAATCTTTGGATGGGGTTGTAGCCGTCAGCCACTCTTGTTTTTTCTTCAAAATCATCATTAAAAGACATAAAGAGGAGTAGGGTTTTTTAATGCTGCCGGCCCCCTATCTTTTACACTTTTGTCTCTCAAATATAAAAATAAAGAAAAGGACACATATGCCCTTAATTCAAAACACTAATAAAACATAAAGTACTTGTTCAAAAAGTATGAGAATAACTCCAAAATGAAACATAAATAAAAACTAACTAATAATGATCCAGCCACTCCATGTACTCTCTGGTGGGCTTCACATGCTTCCAGGCTTCTTGAACCACAGCGAACAAGGTTTAACCCTCCTCTGTCGCTAGTACACCCAATGAGGAACCTGGATGTCCTCATCGGGTAAGAATAATTAGCCCCTCGGCTGGGAATAATTTGCCTCTGGCAAAACAAAGTTTTGGTAACGCTCGAGTAGATTTGGGTCCAAACTTTGCAAGTCCTCCTAGGTCATCCATGTGCAGTTGGTCTCTGGCCTATCCTTTCACTTGAAAAGGTACTTTTGGTAGCCACCTTGTCTTGTGGAAATGGTTTGTTTGTCCACAATATCTTCTATAACTTCTCTCCTATGTGCCAATGGTAGTGGTGGAGGTATGGGCTGAGGAAATTGGGGAATTGGGGTCTACTAGTCAGAAAAGGGATCAACAATGGGAGAGGATGGACCATGAAAAGGAACAAGGTCCTCAACATTGAACGTTGTGTTTATTCCCAAATATGAAGGAAGGTCAAGCACATAAGCATTGAGTCCAACTCACTTGAGTACTTTATAAGGTCTTGAATTGCAATCATGTAGCTTCTTAGTGACTCCAGGTTGGAACCGCTCAAGTCAAAGTCGAACCAACACAAAATCATCCTCTTGAAACTCTCACCGTTGAATACGGCGAGAATCAACCAACCGCTTATATCTTTCATCATTAAGGGTAATCTTTATTTTGATCTTTTCATATAATGTATGTATATGATGTGCAAATGTTGATGCTGACTCAGATGGTCTATATGTAACTGACATGGGAATAAGGTATATAGGAGCTCTAGGCTTATAACCTGTGACAATCTCAAATGGACTCAAGCATGTACTCCTATTAACCAAAATATAATATGTGAACTCATCTACAAATAAGACTAAATCCAATGATCTCAGGCGGTCACTAACAAGACACCATAAAAGGCTGTCAAGACTACGATTCACCACTTTAATCTGACCATCAGTTTGAGGGTGACAATTTGTGGAGAACTGGAGTTTTGTACGCATCATTTGCTAAAGTGTCTTTCAAAATTAACTGATGAACTTGACATCTTTCTTAGACACGATGGACTTGGGTAAGCCATGCAACTTGATGACCTCATCGAAAAATAACCTAACAATCCTTGAAGCAACTGAGGTCTTTGAGCATGGGATGAAGTGGACAATCTTGGAAAAGAGGTTCACTACCACAAAGATGGAATCGTGCTTCCTCGGGGTCTTAAGTAACCTTAGCACGAAGTCCATGCTCACATCCTACCAAGGTGCATGAGGAACTAACAAAGGCGAATATAGTCTAGTATATATTTTTCTTTGTCAATTGACAAGTACAACACTATATTATTTTGGCCACATCATTTTTTATGCTTGACCAATAGAATCAATCATCGACTAGAGAAATGGTCTTGTCTCTACCGAAGTGTTCGACAATACCACCTGCATGTAACTCCTAGACTAGGAAACCGTGCACTGAGAAGCAAGGACTACAAAGTTGGGTACCTCAAAAAAGATACCCATCATGTAACACAAAATCACTGGGGCTGCTAGACTAGTCGCTTAGTATAGAAGCATACACCTCCTTGAAATTTGGGCACGTCTCATAATCCTCTCTCAATTTCTTGAATCTAGTCATCTTGATGCTCATGGTTTATAGTAAGGAAACCTTGTGGCTCAAAGCATCTGTGGGCTTATTCTCAACTCCAGTCTTGTGTTTTAAGTACAAAGGTGTACTCCTGAAGAAATCCAACCCACTTGGCATGTCTTGGGTTTAATTTCTTCTGAGGTCCGATGTACTTCATAACCTCATGTTGGGAAAAGAGTACAAATTCCTATGGTAGGAGGTAATCTTTCTAGTATTTCAATACTTAGACTACCACATAAAACTCTTTGTCATAGGTAGAGTACTTTTGTCAAGCTTTATTTAACTTTTTACTGAAGTAAGCTACAAGGTGCCCCTCTTGACTGAGTACTCCTATCCCAACCCCAAATGCATCACACGCCACCTCAAAGACTTTAGAAAAGTCCGGGAGGCGCATGACAGGAGCATTAGTCATCAAAGACTTAATCTCCTTTGAAGGCTTTTGTTGCTGCACTTGTTCAGTGAAAGTCTCCCTTGTGAATGCAATCAGTAATAGGGGTCATCACTATACTAAACTCGCAAATGAAGCATCTATGGAAGTTAGCTAAACCATGAAAACTACGAACCTCATGAATATTTCGAGGTTCAAGAAACACTACTATAGCACAGACCTTTTCGGGATCTGCAAACATTCTATCCGATGAAACTATAAATCCTAAGAAGACGACTTGTGATGTCATGAAAGCACACTTCTTCAAGTTTGTAAACAATTGCTCCTTACTCAGGAGATCACACATTACCTTCAGGTGGCTAAGGTGTTTATTCTTATTTTGGCTATAAATCAGAATGTAATTAAAGTACACCACAAAAAACTTGCCAATGAATGACTACAACACCTAAGTCATTACCCTTATGAAGGTACTCAGGGAATTAGAAAGCCTGAAGGGCATGACTAGCCACTTATATAACCCATCCTTCATTTTGAAGGCAGTTTTCCATCTATCCCTAGGATGGATACGGATCTGGTGATACCCACTTTTGAGATCAATCTTCGAAAAGATGGTGGCACTAGCCATTAAATCAAGTATATTATCCAATCTAGGGATATGAAACCGGTATCTTACAGTGATCTTATTGACTGCTCTACTATCTACACATTCTCCAAGAGTCATCCTTTTTAGGTGTGAGAAGTGCAGGCATGATGCATGGGCTAAGACTCTCGTATGAATCATTTTCTCAAGAGCTCATCAACTTGCCTCTTTAGTTTTGCATGCTTTGTGGGATTCATGCGGTAATGGGGTAGACTCGGCAATGTTGCCCTTGAGACCAAATTTATGGCGTGCTAGATGCTACACATAGGTAAGAGCTCATCTTGTAAATCCTTAGGAAACATATCTTAAAACTCCCTCAAGATTGGTCCCACCTCAGGAGGACACTCAGAAGTAATGTTAGGAGTAGCCTCTCTAGCCACTAAAGCAAAAGCCACAGCTTCATCCTTAACCTCTTGCTCGAACTTTTTCAAGGTGATGATGTATAAAGCTTTCATCTTGGACTCCTTGACTTTCTTGTCATGAGTAGCTTTACTCTTGGGTTATGGGCTTAGTTTAGGTGGGAGTGGGTCCACTCTAATCTTCTTATCCTAGAATCTAAAAGAACACATGTTTGAGTGACCAAACAGTGTTGCATCCACATCACATAACCAAGGTTTTCCCAGAATGATGTTGCTGACATCTATAGGCACCACGTCACATCAGATAGTGTCCTTATAGGATGAAAATGCAATAGGGGCCTGACACCTCTAGGACACTGGAATAGAGGATGTATCCACCCATGACACCCTATAAGGTTGAGGGTGTGGGACAGGTGATAGTCTAAGTTGTTGCATAGTCTTAGCAGACACCACATTGGTGTAGCTCCCGTTATCAATTATGATCTTGCAACTTTTGTCACTGTAGGTGGAATAGGTGTAGAATATGGTAGTTCTATGTCAATCATCCTCTGTCTTCTATTGGTTGAGGACACACCTCACCACCATTAAAGATGTGGAATCTGAAGAGTAGAGATTATAGGTAGACCCCCAATGAATGCAACCCTACCGCTCTCTTACTCATCACTAGGTGGAAAGTCAGGTTAATGGACCTCCTCATCAATCCTATCTCCATCCTCACCATCTTCCTCCTCTATGCCCTCCACGTAGAGATTAAATCTCCCCATGGCACTAGGCTATAAAGTGGTCTAATCCTTTGCACTTGTAGCATTTGGATTGGTCACTACTACTTTGAGTCACTCTGAGAACCCCTTTTCCTTTATTCAACAGGGTAGACGATCGTGAACTATTAGGATGGCCTCTAGAAGGTTGTCCCCTAGTGATAGGCACCCGGTCAAATCCTACAGGATTAGGCTTGCTGTGACGGGAATCAAAAACTCATAAGGTCTAGGGGAATTAATTCCTTCTAAAATTCAAGACGAAGACCCAACCTAAAATAACTCAAGGTGGCTGCAAGATCCTTTATGATGTCACACCGCCACATGAGCTCGTTGAAATGGGCAATGTAATTAGAAATAGACATGCTGCCCTACCTCAATGAGTTCTATTAATCTGCTAATCAAGAATGGCATGATAAAGACAAATCTTTTTCTTTAAGCTTTTCTTTCATACCTTTCCAAGTCTCGATTGGTTTCAAGCACCTTAGATGGTGTTGGCGCTCTACCGTATTCTACTAAAGTCTCGTTTACCCTGTTAATTTCATTTTGGCAAACCCGACTTTACGGTCCTCCGACATGAGGTACCAATCGAAGTAGTCATCCATGTTGGAGATCTAGTCAATGAAGACCTTGGGATCCAACCATGCATTAAATGATTAAATGGAAGGGCTTCCACTTTGACAGATTTGATGGCAATGTCATCGTACTTACCTACACCTCGCTTGGCCTTATCTTGGCCTTCAGGCATAGGGTTGGGTTGCTTTGGTTCCCTCCTAGATCCTTGTCACTGTTAGACCCTGATGTCTTTAAGAGTTTAACCATATTCGTCACTTGGTCAGTTGGTCCTGGAAGTGGGTGACTTGGCCATTCATCTTGGCCTCAATTTGGTTGCTTAGTTGGGCACTAAACTCCCTAAAGGCCCAATCCAAATCGAAATTCTCGTCAATCATTTTCCAATGGTAGTTAGTGTCATGCTTCCCGACAACCATTTTTCGACAGTAGTCAGTGCCATGCCGTGTGGGCATGCACTAGGGGCACTCTTATGGGTTGGGAAAAGACCTAGGACCTATAATATGAATGTTATGTAATGCTGAAAAAATTGGGGCATCACTAAGAAAGTGATCTTAAAGTGCACCCCAAGGACGTAGACCTAGTATGGTTTACACCTAATGCATAGAAAAGCATGAGCTCCTATTATACCATGCAAATGAGTTATGGAAGACAATTTATTATGGTCCTAGAACTCAACCAACACATGTAAATGCGCACTATAGCAACCTACCATGGGAAAGACTCTAAGGGGAATTTATGCAAACACTTAAAAATGCCATGTGTTGTAATTACCATGCAGTCAGCTCACATAATGATGCATATAACCATGCTCTAGTACCAAATTTGATGCCGGATTCATACAAGTACTATGGGGAGAGATCAAATTAAATTACCCGAAATATTGAGAGATATTACCAAGATTCCTACTCACCAACCAGTTTGCTTAAGTTCAATTCGGGTTTCAAGTATGGTCCAACAATACCAACCAACAGTTCAAGAAGTGATAAAGTTATGCCCAAACAAGTATAAACTCAGCCATATATTGTCCTTCAATAGATTAGTATAAAGTCAACAACAAATAGAGGCCATGTATCCCAAATTTATAAGAACAGGGTGCTGAAATTTATGTACCAGAATAGATACTTGCAAGAAACTTAATAGCTAAGAAAAGAATAGGTGCAGAATTTTTTGGTTTTCTCTTTATCAGTCCCCTAAGAAATTAAAGTGGGCATAGTGCAGTAATGGGAGAAACAAATTTACCATTGAGTGAGGCATTAAAGGCAAACTATTGGACTGGGTTCAATAAGAGAAAACCCAATCGTTAAGCTTTAGTTTGGAGGTTCTTGGGATGATCGCAGGCTATAACCAAGGTTATAACATCATAAGTAAGTGTAGGAGGTTGTGGACAGATCCACTAATGGATTTGGATCATGGAACATCAAGGGATTAATGGGAGACTTTAAGTCCAAACACAAGAATCCTCAGCCAATATGCCTAGCCAATCATTTATAGCATACAGGTAATAGAAAATAAAGAAACTAGTAGTAAATACTTGGAGAATAACACCATGAACAGTCCACCATCTTGTACCTTGGCCTATCACCAAGAATGGTTCAATCTAGGAAGAAATCCAAGACTAGTATCTCTGAATGGGGTTGTAGCTGTCAGCCACTCTTGTCTTTTCTTCAAAATCTTCATTAAAAAACATGAAGAGTAGGATATTTTAAGGCTGCTGCCCCCCTATCTTTTCAATTTTGTCTCTTAAATATAAAAATAAAAAAATGACATATATGCCCTTATTACAAAACACTAAATAAAACATAAAATACTTGTTCAAAAAGTATGAGAATTATGCCAAAATGAAACATAAACAAAAACTAACTAATAATGATCCAGCCCCTCTATGTACTCTTTGATGGGCCCCACATGCTCTCTGGCTATTTGAACCACAACAAACGTGGCTTGACCCTCCTCTATCGCTCGTACACCCAATGAGGAACCCAAATGTCCTCATCA
Organism: Platanus orientalis; assembly: GCA_025762735.1. Taxonomy (NCBI): domain Eukaryota; kingdom Viridiplantae; phylum Streptophyta; class Magnoliopsida; order Proteales; family Platanaceae; genus Platanus; species Platanus orientalis. The sequence goes on along the minus strand of JAOXJP010227233.1, from coordinate 15,204 downwards.
TATTGAGGGTGTGGGTATTGGTTTATGTTGATGGGAATGCAAGAGGAGATAGGATAGGTGGGTGGGTGATATGGAAGAATATGGGGATGGTTTGATGGTGTTGGAAGCTGATGGAGATGGTTAATGGACTGTGGGTAGCAAAAACCTTTCAAAACAAACTAGAAAATATGGAGAAGAAGAAGAAGATGAAGAAAGTGGATAAATACATAAGGAAATCACTAACCTCTACAAAAGAAATCACCAACCTTTGTCTCTTGTAGGTAAACCAAGAGAAGAGCCACACTAGCCATAGGATACTCTTCAGCCGTGGGAGAGTAAAAGAGAAAATTTTGCTTCAAGTTTTGTTAAAAAATCGGGGGTGTTGCCCAAAGAGGCCCCCCTCTATTTATTAATTTTAAAATAGGCTTAAGATTAAGAAAGTGGATAAATACATGAGGAAATCACTAACCTCTACAAAAGAAATCACCAACCTTTGTATCTTGTAGGTAAACCAAGAGAAGAGCCACACCAGCCGTAGGATACTCTTCAACCATGGGAGAGTAAGAGAAAAAATTTTGCTTCAAGTTTTGTTCAAAAATTAGGGGTGTTGACCAAAGAGGCCCCCCTCTATTTATTAATTTTAAAATAGGCTTAAACCCTTTGTTACATGAAATTAGAAGCCAAAAATAAATTTAAAACATGAAAAAATGTCACTCCCTCTCTCCATGTTTGACCAAAACATAAAATAGGCTTAAAAACTTCTTTCCCCATTATATATACTCTATATAAAAAAAAAAAAAAACAAAACCAATTATGTCCCTAATCTACTCTAGATACAAAAAGTGTCTATAAAATTCCAAATACAAGCTAAAAACTAAAATAAAAGAGACAAAATACTTAAAATAAAGTAGTCCATGTGTCCTCCAGTATAGGTGTCTACATGTGACCCTACAACCATGGGAAAGTGTGCCCCACATGCCTTTAAAATAGTAGGTAGTCTGAAACTCCTCCAAATCAACCCCGAATCAAAGTAGGGAACTCCACATACTTCCTAATCCATATATAGGCTCACTGGGACCCTCCTATGCTGGTACACCCTCAAGCTACCACGTGGTGCGATGTCCTCATCAACAGCCTTATCCATTTGGGGTTGGCTACACGAATCCTATTTTACCATTCCACTCTATTTATGGCCATATTTGCTGCTAAATTTCAAGTTGCCATGTCTCTCCTTACAACTTCAACCTAGGTCAATTTTGGTCTTCCTCTTGTTCTTCTAGCACCTTTAACTTGCATCGTCTCATGCCTTCTCACTGTTGTAGCCATTAGTCTACATTGCACATGACCAAACCATCTCAGTCGACTTTCTCTCATTTTATCACCTATTGCTACTACACTTAAGCTCTTGCGAATGGATTCATTCCTAACTCTATCATTTCTAGTCCTGCCACTCATCCATCCCAACATCCTCATTTCAACCACTCATTTTATGTACGTGTTGTTTGTTGGCTGCCCAATATTTTTCCCCATAAAGCATGGCCAGTCTTATAGTTATCTTATAAAAATCTCCCTTTAATTTTAGTGGTATTCGTTTATCACATATCACTCTAGAAGAACTGATCCACTTCAACCATCTCGCTCTAATTCTATGAAAAACAATGATCTACAATATGTCTCTCTTTATGCATGATTGAACCAAGATTATGAAAATGGTCACTTCAAGGTATCTCTTGGTTATTAATTCTAACAACTCCCTCATTTATACTCAAATTTTTGCTAAACTTGTATTCCATATATTCTTGTTTTAGTCCATCTTATCATAAAACAATTTGATTCTAAAACATCCCTCCATAGTTCTAGCTTGGCATTGACCCCCTATCTAGTCTCACCAATCAACACAACATCATCAGCAAATAGCATGAACCATGGCACCTCCTCTTGTATATGTCTAGTTAATTCACTCATAAATAAGGAAAAACAGTATAGACTCAACATTGACCCTTGGTGTAAGCCTACTGTGATTGTAAACTCATTTGTCTTTTCCCCGATTGTCCTAACACTAGTTATCACCCCATCATATATATCCTTAACTAGGTCAATATATACTACTTGAGACCCTTTTCTTATCTAGAACCCACCAAATGATCTCTCTAGATACTCTACCATATGCCTTTTCTAGGTCAATAAAGACCATGTGAAGATATTTATTCTTCTCTCTATACTTTTCGATCAATTGCCAAAGTAGGAAAATAACTTCAGTTGCTGATCTCCCATGCATAAATCCAAATTAGTTTTCAGAAACTATAGTTTCACATCTTAGTCGATGCTTAATCACTATCTCCCATAGTTTCATTGTATGACTCATAAGTTTGATCCCACTGTAATAGGTGCAATTTTGAATATCCCCCTTGTTCTTGTAGATAGACACCACAATATTTTTCCTCCACTCATCTGGCATTTTTTTAGTTCTAATGTTCTTATTGAAAGCTTAGTTAACTATGATAAGCTATCATCTCCCATACATTTCCGACCTCATTTGGGATAACTATTGGTCCTAGTGGCTTTCCTATCTTCATCCTCCTCATAGCCTCTTTAACTTCTGACATTCTAATCCTATGAAGATATCTATGATCTCTAATCTCTTCTACTTTGTCAATTTCTAAACCGACATTCCCTACATGATCCTCATTTAATAATTTTTGAAAATAGCTCACCCACTTTATCCACACTTGTCCATGGTGTGAGAACCCTTATATACTTGTCATTGCATCCAGGTGCCAATGCAATACCCCTTGCCTACTTTTTGCCACATCTGGGGAATGAGGCATGTTGCTTAAAGGGAATGCCCTAGTATTAGATTGAAACAACGAATTTCCATGATTTATGTTTAAATGGTTTGAATGGGTTTTTGTGCTAGTTTTCAACCTAACGTAACCTTTCTCCTTTATCTAGGCTTGGGACTAGCAATGTTTGAAGATACAAACATTGGCGTAGTTATTTGCCATGTCAAAAAAAAATATTGATTATTACTTTTAAATTTGATTTCAATGTAGTGACATTTTCAGACTGTATTTCAAATTTGAGATTGCGAATTATGAAACTCTAAATATAGGATACAATTATGATCCAAGATATCTTAGTTGTGTTATTTATATATGATTGTGATGCACTATAAACCCAAAGAGTATCCAAAGGTCCTCAAACTTCAAATCAGCCCACTAGAGAATCCCCAATTCATATAGAAGTACCCTCTCTGACATTTATTCAAACACCTAGAATGTAGGATAGCAACTTCTTGATGATTTTAGATGTTTAGAATGGATCTTCCCTTAGTCATTTAACTCTAGCCATATGTTAGGACTCCTCCCAATCAAGGCCTTTACCCAGTTTCCAAAGAAGACACAATTTCTTCAAGTAGTGGCCACTTAGGACTTTCTCCAAACACTTGAATACCAATTATTTCCTCAGCAGAAAATCTACATGCTCATAACCAATGATTTGATTCCAGCCTGTAATTAAACAAGTCTAACCTTTTTCTTCGCATCATAACCATGTGGTCATATGTAGCCGATAAAAATGGGAGAAGTTTCTTTGAAACTTTGAAGAAAAAAAAGGTACTCAGTTTGGCCACAGGTTAGGGTGTCTTAACCTAAAACACCTGGGAAAGGTTTCCTAGGGTAACCCCAGGATATAGAGAATAAACTACATTATAAAAATTTGAAAATCAAGCATTAAACTTGCTGGAAAATCTGTGCAGCAGAGTATAGGGGTTCTTGAATTACTGTTATAGAGTTTTCTGGGTGCTCTAGAGTGGTTGGCAGGCATATGGCATATGAGGAATGTATTTAGTAGTGTAGGGAATTGAAGGGGATGAATATAGGGTAGCCGGTTGATCTAGGGAGGTTTAGGGAATGATGTAGATGATGAGAGATGTGTAAGGATTGGAATTTAGGACTATAGGAGATGGGTTTTGAAGGTTTATAGCAATGGGGAAATTCAAGGAACCAGAAAAATTAGAAAAGAAGAAGAAGAAGATAGTTACATTTATGAGGAAATCACCAACCTCATGGCCTTGGAAATCACCAAGGTTCAAGCTTTGGTAATGGCTTGAAGAGTTGCAGCCGATGGGAGCAAATTAGAGAAAATTTTCCATATTTCATAATCCTTGGTGGTCGACCATGAGGTTCCCCAATCTTTATATAAACCAAATATTAGGGTTTTACCCCTTGTCTACAAAAAAGAAAACAGAAAAATAAAAAGAAATAAGAGTAAAATGGCCCCCCCCCCTCACCTTTTGGTTTGGTCAACTAATGCCTTTAAAAGGCTTCATTCCATGCTTCTCACAAATAACCTATATAAAAAACTATAATCCCACTTAGGTCCTAACTTTACTAAACAATTAAAAACACTTACAAAAGTCTATAAAAACCTCCCAAAGCTTTATCAACTGGTACATTACTTGCTCAATTGCATCTTCCAGGTCCTTCCTTGTCTACCTCCTTGCATGGACCCCACTAAGGACAAGTGTGGACCCCACCTTGCTTCCATGTCCTCATCAGATTGGTTTTCCAATTGACCTGGGTTAGGCCCTTGACAATTCTAATTTAAGTTTTATTGTACTAGAACAGATGATAATTTGGTGGCTTATAAGACAGCTAGATGTGATGCTTATTATTGTTGAATTCTCTGTGTTTGGGTGCAAAAGAAACTACATTTAATAGTACTTGCTAAGCATGGATAAACTATTAGAATTTGGGAGAAAATCATTATTCTATGTTAGAGTCATCCAGGATATGAAAAAGAAGAACTAGATCTTTCAGGGTGTAGCTTCAAAGACAACTTGAGCAGGTTTGTCATGTTATCTAATTTTTATGAGTCGTGTTTAGTTCTTTAAGGAGTCTATGTTCTTGTGGTCACCTTGGATATTTTAATTTTGTTGCTTGGTCTTATTTATCATTATATAATTTTTCCCATGAAGTAGAATGAAAATGTTTTGTACACTGGTGGACCTAGAGATATGTAATACACTTCATCATTCTTTTTTGGTAAGTAAGATATACATTTTCGTTCTTTTTTTTATAAGAATGATGCACATTATTGTATATCCTTTTACAATTGAATTGTATCATTGATTATGTACACCCTCACATATTGGTTAGTTCAAAAGATATATTGCTTGTATGGGCACTACTATACATACATTGATTGGTTTTTCCATTAATGGTGTCAAGAACTACAATGCAGTGTTATTTTGCTAATATTTCACTTCAGTTGGACTAGGCTATTCACTTTGATTGTTAAAAATAAAATCTAACAGGAGTTGGATTATTGGAACATAAATGCGAGTCTATATATAGAGATAAAAATGCTATTAGACAAGTTTAAAATTAGAACTTTTTGCAAATATTTTCAGACTTTTAAAACGGTATGAGTTTCAATTGGTTTCTCTAGCAAATGATATTCTATGAGTTCTCATAGGAAGATATAAATAAATAAATAATGCATCATTCTTTGTCTATTACTTTTTTTTTATTAATAAAAAAAAAATTTCTCTAAATTTGTGTGCAAGGTTCAAACTTCATTTTTGGTCCAAACTTTGTTCCATGGAAGTATGGAAGTCCATGGAAGTGTTGTAAAATTATGGAAACTAGCATCATAGAAATGATGAAAATCTTGGATGAAACTTAAGGAAATTATAGTATAACCACTAATACACACTAAGGAATCATTATGTAAGCAAGATAGCCATCTATAATGGTTTAAGGAGATCAATATCTACTGACATGCATGTTTTGATCACTAAGGTTATTGTTACACAAATAATAGGTCTATAGCCCATGGTCTCTATACACAGGTTTGGTTCAGTTTTTTCCCAGAGTTTTTTTTTTTTTTTTAAATAAAAAGTAGTTATAACATTATAAATAACAGAAAGTACTGCAAATGATGGAAACATTGACATATCTATTGTATATGTTTTAATTATTTTTAATAAAAAAATTAAGAATATATTTTTGGAAGAAAAAATACCAAATCATTTCAAAGGGTAGATCAAAGCATAGTTACCAAAGAGAGAAGCGAAGCTTACTAAATCATTTGGAATTGAGAAGCAATAATCGATTAAGAAGCGTAATTGGGAAATGATTAAAGAAGCGAACAAGAAATGATTGTGGAAGCGAACAAGAAGCGATTAATAGCATATGTCATGATTCTTTTAATTGATGTAAATCTCTTTGCATCAATTCAGAATTCTAAGGTTCAGTTCTTTATGTTGACAGAAACCTTGGGCAAGATGTCAATGAGTTGAGCTATTGATTGAGAAAGGATTCTATTTGACCAACATAGGTTTGATGTGCTACCAAAATGGTGAATCTATATCTCATCTGCTGATTCATTATTCATATGCATGGGAGGTATGGTTTTAGATGATAAGAGATTTTGGTAGGAGATGGGAAACACCTCCAGACATAAGCAACTTATTATATGGGTGGAGACCCACCACTTTTGGCATTGTTGGAAGGAAAATATGGCGTCTACTACTGGTTGCAATTTGTAGGTTGCTCTGTGATGTAACATACATGTAAAATAGTGAGTGTGTGCTCAGGAGATAGGAATACAATTGATAAAGTAATAGAGAAAAATAAATAGGATTCCCACTCACAAGTTCACATGCTAATTTACGCAATTCTTCAAATTAGTTTCATATGCAATAAAAGAATTAGGACTTACAAAAATTAATAAACAAGTAAAGACCTAATTAACATGCTTGGATTATCAATAAGATACAAGAATTTATTAATGAAGCTAGTGTAGGTTAAACTAGAAAAGTGCCTAAATTAGGCCTCCAAATAAGAAAAATAGGCCAAATAATTCCAGGAATGATCTAAGAGGTCTAAAGATGGGTTTAATAATATATTTATACAACTCAGATATTGTATTGGGGTTCTATTTTGGCCTGAAGATAATAAACTCAGGTCTAGGCCATATGCCACAACATGCTAAAAGTGTTTACTAATAAAAATTTAAAAAGAGAGACAAACAAGAAAAAAAATACCTGAATCTGATGTCAATTTCCTCCTTGAAGATGTTGGATATGTTTTCTATCAATGTCCAAGCCTGAAAAATCAAATTTGGAGATTTCCCAAAATTTCTCTCTTCCCAGTGAATGCAGCCCAAAATAATAATAATAATTTATTATTATTATTTTTCGAAAGTGGAGCTTACTAGCTTGATCACCCAAGAGTTGTTGACCTCTAAAAAATATCTCATGGACAAAGTTCAAGAGTGAGAGAGAATAACCCAATCTTGTGGAATCTCGTTTTCAACAATGTTCATGTCTAGGAATGGCTCCAATGGCCATAAAAATTTGATTTTTCAAAAATTTGAATACTGGCTACTTCTTAAAGGATCATTTGGGAGTGTATAACATCAAGGAGAAGACCAAAGTATCAAAACTCTTACAATTTGGAGCTGGTAGCCAATCTCATGAAAAGTATCTGTGTGTTGATTTCACACATGGGGTGTGGTATCAGTCGACACAGATCTTTCCAAAATAGTTGTATGTGGTTGGGAGTGCTTTTATTAGGATCGTCTAGGTGCTTAGGATCCCTTAGAAGTCTTAGATCACTCAAAGCATTGAGTAATTACGAATAGGCGTTGATCTCTTACAAACTCCTAAACTTGTTGTTTCATGGCTATGGGGGATTCATACCTTCAGAACTTCTTCAAACTAGCTAACATGAATGGATGGTTGACAAAGGATGGATCACCCATAGGTGTGGAGTATCTTGGAGAGAGTTATTGACCAAGAACTGGGTATTTAGGGAGATATGAACAGATCTATCTAAGTACCCTGCTTCAAGCAGTCATGCCTGACATTGTAGAATCAGACTGTAGACCCTTCGAAATAACAAGCTAATACAGGGGATCTTTCTAAGAGGTGTCGCTTGAAACTGTAAGCCCCTCTGGATGTACCAACTCAACTAAATCTTCTAATCCCCAACATTGGTGATCAATCTTCCATAGAAATCTCAGTTTCTAGCAAATATAAATTAAATAAAATTTCAAAAGAATCAATAAGAAGAATAGGGAGAGGAAACCTTTAACACAAGGGGAGGGAGTGGCCTCCACCACTAGCATGAAACTAAGTGTAGACCTAGACTCATTTTAGGGTTTTAGGGTTCCTCAACCTGCAAGCATAGAAAAAGGAAGAAGGACGCGTCAAAAATCCAAAACGTGAGACAATTTTCAAAAAGTATTGCATAAATCCCTTGGATGGTTGTGGGCTCTATAAATAGAGTCCCACAACTAGGTTTAGTACAATAATAACAACTTGACAATAAAGCCCCCCTTTCTTTACTAATCTCACGACCAAAATAGCCCTAAATTGTGAAAAATAACAAAAATACCCCTACATAACACTCAAAGACTAAAGTACCCTCACTACATGTAAGATGAAATAAAAAAACATGTAAAATAAAGAAAACTCCCTAATGGAACCATAGCAAGGGTGCAATCCTCTTGCGTCACCTCTGGTAGACCTAGAACTCTTGCCTGGACCCAATGTCCTCATCAATTCTCCCCTCCTGGGAAAAAGTCACCCCTAACGTGAAACAACTGCGATACTGCTCCAAAATGTTAGGATCAAGATGCTGTAATTTGCTCTTAGTCAATCATATACTGTCTATATCTAGTTGGCCCTTTCACTTGATGTGATACCTCTGATAACCTCCCCATCTAGTGGAAACAATCTGGTCCTTCAAAATGGCCGTAATCTCCTCCCTACAAGTAGTGATTCGAGGCACAGGCTAAGGAGGTTGAGGGTCTAATATTTGTGGGTCTGTAAAAGGCTCAAAGTCTGGTGTAGAATGGCCATGGTAGGGTACAAGGTCCTCTACATTAAAGGTAGAACTGATCCCTAAATCAGTCTGAATATTCAAAATATACGCATTAGGTCCAATCTTGTTTGAAACTTTGTAAAGTCCCAAACTCCTCACATGCAATTTTTGTGCAACCTGAGGTGGGTATCGCTCAAGGCAAAAATGAACCATAACTAAATCATCAACTTGAAACTTACAATGTGATCGATGTAAATCAACTGACTGTTTATATTTCTCATTACTCATAGCAATTCTACACTTGATCTTTTGGTGTAATGCATGTAAATGAGATGCAAATGCATATGCAAAATCAGATGGATGTTGGGATGTAAACATAGGAATAAGGTCTATAGGAGACCTAGGTTTATAACCTATAACTATCTCAAATAAACTCATGCTAATGGTCCTATTAACTAAATTATTATATGCAAACTCAGCAGTAGGCAAGATTGTATCCCATGCCCTAAGATTCTCATTTGACTAGACAACGAAGTAATGTCCCTAGACTCTTGTTCACCACCTCAGTTTGCCCATCTGTCTGAGGGTGGTAAGCAGAAGAGAACTACAGCTTGGTACCCATCCTTTTCCATAGTGTCTTCTAGAATAACTAACAAATCTAACATCACGGTCAGACCCTATAGACTTGGGCACCCCATGTAAACAGACTACCTCATCAAAGAATAGGCGAGCAACCCTAAAGGCATCTGAAGTCTCGACACATGGTATGAAGTGGGCTATCTTGGGAAAATAATCCACTACAACCATCACAGAATCGTGCTGCCTCGGGGAACGGGAAGGCCTAACAAAAAGTCCATGCTCACATCTTACCATGAACTATGAGGAACTAGTAAAGGGGAATACATACCTGGACTCTGTTTCTTGTGTTTTGCCAGTTAACAAGTACAACACTGCTCAATCACTTTTGCCACATCCCATTTCAAATTAGGCCAATAGAAATGGTCTTCAACTAGAGCAATGGTCTTGTCTCGACTAAAGTGACCAGCCACGCCACTTGCATGCATCTCCCAGATCAAAAAGTCCCTTACAGAGGTGTGAGGAAGATATAATCGTGTACCTTGAAAGAGATAACAATCTTGAATCATAAACTCTCTACTCCTTATTGGTTGATCACCCTACAAGGAGTGGAGATGGTACCAAAGTCCAAACACGACTCGTAATCCTCTCTGAGTTTATCGAATCTGGTAACTTGTATGCTCATCATAGGTAGGAAATAGATTTTTCTCCTCAATGCATTTGTAACCTTATTTTCTGAGCCAGATTTGTGTTTAATTATAAATATATACTCCTAAAGATACTCCACCCACTTGGCATGTCATGAGTTCAGTTTCTTCTAAGAGCCTAGATACCTCAAAGCCTCATAGTCAAAAAATATGATGAACTCCTATGACAACAGGTTATGTTGCCAATACTTAAGGGATTGGATCACCGCATAAAATTCCTTCTCATAGGTGGAATACTTTTGCTTGATTTCATTTAATTTCTCGTTAAAATAAGCCACCGGATGTCCTTCCTAAGTGAGAACACCTCCTATTCCAACCCTAGATGCATCATACACAACTTCAAAGACTTTGGAAAAGTCCAAAAGTTGCATGACAGGAGCCTCACTCATCCTCGACTTGATCTCCTAGAAGGCCTTGGTTGCTACCTCGGTCCACTTAAACTCACCTCTACGGATGCAATCCGTAATAGGTGCTATAATGGAACTAAATCCCCAAATGAACAGCCTATAGAACGTAACTAAACCATAGAAACTATGAACCCCATGAATGCTAGTAGGCTTAGCCCATTCTACAGTAGACTTGATCTTGTCAGGATTTGCAGTCATTCCCTCATCTAATACAACAAATCCAAGGAAGATAACTCTCGGTTTCATGAATGCACACTTTTTAAGATTCATGTATAGGTTCTCTCTACGGAGTATCTCACATACACTCCGTAAATAGCTCAAGTGAACCTCTTTATTAGGGATGTATATAAGAATGTCATCGAAGTATACAACCAGAAACTTCCCTATATAGGGCCTCAATACCTATGCCATCATCCTCATGAAAGTACATGGAGCATTGGAAACTCCAAAGGGCATGATAAGCCACTCACACAGTTTGTCCTTCATCTTGAAGGAGGTTTTCCACTCATCCTTTGGTCTAATTTTAATCTGGTGGTATCCACTCTTGAGATCTATCTTGAAAAATATAGTAGCTCTCGCCATCATATCTAACATGTCGTCAAGCCTAGGAATAGGAAACGTATACCGTTCAATGATCTTGTTGATGGCTCTACTGTCAACGCACATCTTCCAAGAACCATCATTCTTCGGCATGAGAAGTGCAAGTATGGCACATAGACTCATACTCTCCTTAATGAAACCCTTTCTCAACAATTCATCCACTTACTGCTTTAGCTTAGCATGCTTTGTAGGGTTCATCCTGTAGTGGGGTAGATTAGGAAGAGTTGCTCTAACAACCAAATCAATAGCATGTCGAATATCACGCATTGGTGGTAACTCATCTGGAAAATCTTTAGGAAACATCTCACCAAACTCTTTGATGAGAGGCGTTACCTTAGCTAGGAGATCAGAAATAGGATTAGGACTTACTACTTTAGCGACTAATGCAAACACTAATGCATCACCTTGAACCACCTACTCAAACTTCTTAGGGCTAAGGATATTTAAGGTCTTCATTTGGGGACCCTTCACATCCTTCACTTTTTTCATCGGACTGTTGCCTCCAAACTGAGCTTTCGGTGAAAGAGGAGTGAGCTTGATTTTCTTGCCCTTGAATTCAAACACACATATGTTGGATCTACCATATAACGTGGCATTCAAGTCAAATAGCCAAGGTCGGCCTAGGATCATATGCCCTACATCCATAGGCACAACGTCGATGTCACACTATATCTTGTCCTTGTACCAACCAAACTCGATAGGCACCTAACATCTATAGGTGATAGAAATAGAAGAGGAATCTACTCATGACACTCAATAGGTTGAGGATGTGTCTAAGCCACTTCACATTCTTAGTAAAAACTGCGTTATGCAACTTCCACAGTCAATGGTAACTCTATAGCTCTTTTCTCCACACTTGGCAAAGGTACAAAAAATAGTGGTCCTCTACCAATCCTCCTCTGGACCAGCCTGGGTAAGAACACATCTCACCACCTAGAGAGGTGAAGGGGAAGAGGAATAGCTAGAATAGGAAGGTCTCATGATAGCTAAGTAACTATCCTCTCCCTCTCCATCATCATCACTCAAGGCTAGCATAGGATCCACAGTCTCATCATCAAATGTCTGCTGATCTCCATGGACCTCCTCCTTAGTGTTTTCCTCTACATAGAGAGCAAGCTCTTTGCGTGGACACACCTTGGAATAATAGCCTACCCCACCACACTTGTAGCATCTTTTAGGGTTACCCTAAGAACGAACTCTAGCCTTTTTTTTCCTTGATTAAGCATTGGGCTAGTCTTAGAAGGTTCAGGGCCAACTTTGGGTGGTTAGCACCCTGAAGAAAACCTACTATCCGGGTGTCTATGATCCTGAGGTCGTGGAGCTGAAGGCCTCACATACCTCTCTATGTCCTATGTGATCCGATAGATCTGTTATAGAGTGACAATGTAGTAGGGTATTATCTCCTTTTGAATCTTAGGTTAGAACCCCATCTTAAAGTGAGTGGTGGTCATCTTTAGACTTTTACAAAGTTTATATCTTAATCTACCCTCATCGAATCTCGTGATGCAGTCTGTAATGCTAGATGATCCTTGATGGATAACATGATACTGTTCGAGAAGTCTAGTGTGGTAATGATGTGGTACATACTTCTCCTTGATCTTCTCATGCATCTTTTCCCAGCTAGCAATGAGTCTCTCTTGTCTCCAATACATCTGCTACTCCATTGAATCCTAGTAAAGCTGAGTTGACCCAACTAACTTCATCTTAGCAGACTTAACTTGTCTATGAGGGGAGATATCGTACTAGTCAAAGTACTTGTCCATCCCACGGACCTAGTCCAAAAAGATCTTGGGGTCTAAGCACCCACCAAAAGTGGATATCTCAACCTACATTGCTTTTAGGGTTGTTTCCTCGAGATCTCTCGGACCTATGTGATTTCTTATCCCTCGTTATTGCCTATAACCTCGAGGATCCAAGTCATCCTCAAACTTGGGAATCTCCTCACGGGTTGGGGTCCTCCGATCGTGTCCCTTAGGCTAGTTTGGAGACCTACCCCTGGGTGGGGTTCTCCTTGGCTCATAGATAGGGTCAAGACTAGGAGTGCTTCGGTCATGGCCTCCTATGGATCCATGGCCAGAGTGGTGGTCCAGGTGAAGTCCTGTCTGAACCTTTCTCCCCTCATGTGAAGGTCTCATAGTGTGGGAAGCCACCTCTCTTTGGATTTCTTGCATCGATTCTTCCTGATGCCACATTTGTTCCTGGATGACTTTATTGTTAGTCTCAAATGATCAAACCAACTTGTCCATCTTCTTTGTTAGCTCCTTGAAAGTCAGATCCTCAAAAAGCTGAGAGCTAGTTCCTACTTCTAAGGACATGTTACTATGATAATCTAGTTTAGATTTAGTGGGCTTACACCAAAGAACACATGATGGGTGACTTTAAAGACTCCTTAGAATAATCTAAAAGAATATATGGGTGCAAAAAAAATAAAAAATAAATAAAGTATGCAATGCTACGTCAGTATATGCGAAACTAACCTACTATGCAAAAACTATACATAAATGCAACCTACGAGTAACTAAAACCCTAAACATAAGCTCTGATACCAAATCTGATGCAACATGCATGTAGGATAGTGAGTGTGTACTCAGGAGATATGAATAAAATTGATAAAGTAATAGAGAAAAATAAATAAGATTCCTACTCGCAAGTTCACATGTTAATTCAAGCAATTCTTCAAATTAGGTTCATATGCAATAAAGGAATTAGGGCTTATAAAAATTAATAAACAAGTAAAGACTTAATTAACATACTTGGATTATCAATAAGATACAAAAATTTAATAATGAAGCTAGTGTAGGTCAAATCATAAAAGTGCCTAAATTAGGCCTAAAAATCAGAAAAATAGGCCAAATAATTCCAGGAATGATTTGAGAGGTCTAGAGATGGGTTTAATAATATATTTAAATAACTTGGATATTATATTGGGGTTCTATTTTGTCTAGGAGATAATAAACTCTGGTTCAGGCTATCTGCCATAACATGCCAAAAGTGCATACTATCATAAATTTGAAAAGAGAGCCAAACATGGAAAAAATACCTGAATCTGATGTCAATTGCCTCCTTGAAGATGTTGGATATGTTTGTTATTAATGTATAAGCCTAGAAAATCAAATTTGAGGATTTCCCAAAATTTCAAAATTTTCTCTTCCTAATGAATGCTGCCAGCCCAAAAAAATTATGTAGTTTTCTATTTTTTTCTACAAGTGGGGCCTACTAGCTAGATCGCCCAAGAGTTATTGACCTCTATAAAATATCTCATGTACGAACTCCAAGAGGTGAGAGAGAACAACCCAATCTCATGGAATCCATTTTTCAACAATGTTCATGTTTGGGAATGGCTCCAAGGACCATAAAAATTTGAATTTTCAAAATTTTGAATATTGGCTTCTTCTTGAAGGATCGTTTGGGAGTGTATAACATCAAGGAGAAAACCAAAGTATCAAAGCTCTTACGATTTGGAGATGGTAGCCAATCTCGTGAAAAGTCTCTATGTGGTGGTTTTATGCCTGAGGTGTGGTATCAATCAACATAGATCTTTCCAAAATAATTGGATGTGGTTGGGAGTGCTTCTATTAGGATCATCTAGGTACCTAGGATCCCTTAGAAGTCTTAGATCACTCAAAGCCTTGAGTAGTTACAATTAGGGATTGATCTCCTACAAACTCCTAAACTTGTTGTTTCATGCCTGGAAGGGATTCATAACTTCAGAACTTCTTCAAACCAGCTAACACGAATGGATGGCTGACAAAGGATGGATCACCCATAGGTGTAGAGTATCCTAGAGAGAGTTCTTGACTAAGAACTTGGTATTTGGGGAGATATGAACAGATCTATCCAAGTACCTTATTTCATTGTTAGAATCGGAGCTGAGCCATCTTAGCTGAAAACCAATTGGTCTCCAGAAAGGGAGACTCAACTCTTTTACCCTTTTGGCAGCATAGAGCCCCACATTTATAACGTGCTGCGGGTGGGCCTGAGGGGCTTCACAGTGCACAGGTGGCACACCGGTAGGATGGGTTATCAAGCACCGATGCCACATATGAGGTTGTGGGCACCCCCCATAAAGGTCCCCCCCACATGTGTCAGTGAGTCCCTAAG
>JAOXJP010227232.1:0-11340 GCA_025762735.1 Platanus orientalis | reverse complement strand
CTCTCTCTCTCTCTCTCTCTCTTTTATTTTTCAGAGAACTTCCAATATTTTCCAATGAATATAGGCTTCTCTCTCTCTCTCTCTCCTTTATTTTTTCAAAGAACTTCCAATATTTTCCAATGAATATAGGCTTTTTTTTTTTCCTTCCAATATTAGAATTGGTATCCGATATTTGATTAGTTAAACAAATTTGAATTCTAAGCCCTTTTAAAAATATCCGTCGAATAGTGAATCAAATTCAAATGTACATATAAACTAAACGAATCAAATACAAATATATCTATATTTGCTTTGTATTTTCTCTATTGACAACCCTAATTGCAACCACTTTTGATTTCTCCTTTTGCCATGTGACAACATCTAGAGCTTCTTATCATGACACATTAACAATCTTCTTTATACAATGTGTCACAATCATAACCATTTATTAGACGATGAGGATATTGGCACTAATAATGATGAGTTGTTGAAATTTTATCACAATAAAATAATAACACCCAATAGATCGATACAAGGCAATCATGAAGCAGATATGATAGCCATAACAACTTTTGATTGGTTAACTATTATTTGTTTGGGAAGCCTAAGAAAATAAAATAAAACCAAAAGTCAATGGTAGACTGTATGGTAATGGGATAATCAGCCTAGTGTGCATATTATGCACTTACTCTATTTGGCTTCCAAGAAACAACCAATAGGTAAGCCAATCCAGAGCTGTTATAGCTATCCTATTTACTTTAATTGTCTTTATATATATATATATATATATATATATATATATATACACATAAATAAAGAGGGAGAGATTACCGATTTGTTCGTGACTTGGCAGTTAGTGGTTCCCTTATTCATTTTGTCCACTCTAATGTTCAATTTGCCAATGCCAACATCTTTACTAAAACTCTACTTGTTCCTGCTTCCAACTACCACCATTCAAAATTGTTTTTTATCCCACTTAACAGTTTATAAGGGAGTAATAAAGCAATATATTGTTCTCGTATATGATTTTATATTGGTTATTGTGACAATAGCAATGCTCAACAAGACAAATCAGGTTAATGGGCCATTAGGTAATTGGGTCTTTATTATTATTATTTTTGGACAGAGTCGAGTCTACCTTTACGAGCCCAAACTGAGCCTGAGCTCAAAACTTCATGCTCGTCAACAGCTTGAAGCTCTTCCATTGCCCATGTAGTAACTTGTTGTCTTTGGCGTTTGAATGCTATTTCGGTTTTGCGTTGTCACTATTAGAACCAATGTTTGTATTGGCAACCTTAACCCTGCAAGATAACAAAAAAATAAAATAACTTTACAATTTTATTTTATTTGGTAAGGAACCAAGGCTCGATTTTATATATTAGCATGGATTACATTATGTTCTTAAGACATAATGATGGATTTCAGTACATCATCAATTGACTTAGAGTTCCATAGACCTTCAATTTGTTCCTTTGTTGCAATTGACACCAAATTGTGTGTTGCATTGTTGCAACTTCGTGGAGCAAAAGAAATTGTGGTAGAAGCATTTATCATACTCTGACAATCTTGAATGATACTTGCAATCTTCCAGGGGGGTTTGACCTTCTTATCAAGAAGCAACTTAGTGATGGATTGACAATCTCCTTCAATGATAGTTCCTTGTGCTTCAAGTTTAACAGCTAATTTCAGTCCCAATAAAAAGCCCATGCGTACCTTGATAGAAATGTGTTTCAGGTACTTTTGATTGTCATTCTTTCCCACATTGGAAGTTTTGTACTAGCAAAAGCTGCTATTGTTAGTGGTTTGACTGATAGATTTGTGACCTCCAAATCAGCCAACATTATTCATTCATGAGATTCTTTGGAACAGATACATAATTAAGTGTACACTAGGCTGAATTAACCACAATTATAAGAAAATAGGAGTTGGGTTCCTCTAAAATTGTTAAAATACATTGCAGTGCAACGATTGTCTACAATGTGACACATACAAAATTTTTAAAGCATCAGGCTGAATTTGGTTAGCATTTTAAATTTTCTATATGTTAATGTATTTTAACGATTGTAGAAGATCCCGAGTCCTTAAATAGGATATTTGGCTAACATGGTAGTGCTAAGCTATCAACATTTATAAGAATGATGCTTATGCAAATCCCATGGAGGCAAAATATTGTAGCATGCGAGCCTCCATATCAAATGATCATGTGGTCTTTAATACTATGGATTTTGTGAACCATAGTGTTGGCATGCGAAAAACGTAGATGTTACTTTTGTTGTACCGTAGTGGTTCATCGTCAAAAGAACAACAATGGGTTATAGCATTTCCTATTGATTTGTGTAGGGGATGTAAAAGAAGGCTTTCTCATCTCGTAGGTAGGGGTGAGCGTTCTCACTATACAATGACCACTACGAACGAACGACCAACAACGATGAAGAAGGAGTCAGTCTTCTTTGAAGATTGAGGTTGGTCATAGATCAAACAATTATAAAATTTGTGTAATTACAAAATTACTCCTATGGCGAAAGATGAATAAGTCATCACTAAATAGGGTCACAAATGGGAATCTGTGAAGGGAAGCCAGTTCGCGAATGGCACGTGGATCACGAAGGACACATGGCTCGGGAAAGGATATGCAAGCTTCACATGAAATGATAGCACCACAAAGATCTCTCTTTGTGATGTATGAACAGTGCTTCATGAAAGCATGTGCATTGTGAAGAACAGTCTTAGAATCACAAAATTGCTATTCTAAGTTGCATAAATCCTGAGGAATCTCGATGGCAGTGGTTTTGCACTCTAAAAATATTCAAAAATCTAATGGAAAGAGTTCCATTCATACATGACTCCTCAATCCATATACATCTCGAAATATGTACAAGAGATATGTTAAATAGGAAATCTACTTTAAATATAACTCTATCAAATCTGTGAAATCTCATATATCAAGGGATTAGATAGAGATAAAACTGAACTTTCACACGGCTATGAAGTTCCATAAGCATTAAAGTCTTTGCAAACAACCAATCAAACATTGCCACAACAAGCTAGAAACAAGACACCAAACATGCAGTGGAATCCTAGAAGGAAAAAAGTTGCATACCTATATATAAACCCTAATATTCACACGTTCAATAAGCTCTTTAACATTATTCAAGCTTTTAAATGTATTCATGTAAGATTCATTACTGGAGTTCTCACGTCTTGGGCATATTTCATATGGTTAGAGCGTACTCATCTCTCTCTCACAGTTTAATAATCTTCCTCAAGGCTACCACTTTCAAGTTCATGCCAATTATCTCCAGCTACAAACATATCCATTAAACCTCTGTGAAGCTTCATGGAGAAGATATATGCCAATGGATTCAAAGTCGATGCCAAAACTAGGTAAGATTGGGAGAATTGTAAAGAGAAGAGAAGAGAATCATACATTATTGTATCATATATCATATACATCAATAAAACTTCATACATATTTTCATGTATTCTTGTTTTACAAGTCGAATAACAATTAGAAAATCAGAGGTTTGCCTATTAGACAGTAGTAATTAACAAGTCTCTTTTGAGATTTGGTTTGATTGTCCCTACATATAAAAATAATAGACTAACCCTCTAAAGGTTGGATAATTTGATACACTTGGAGTTTCAAAGCTTCAATTCAGGAAAACAACGAAATTTGGTGTTACACACAGTGGTTGGACAATGTTGACGAGTGTAATCCACCTCCTTGGTTTCTAAATCCTCATGGTTCCAATTAGGGTTGTCAACTATTTGCCAAAGCACCCAAGCAACCGTATCTGGTTCATATTTGATCTGCTTAAGGCGAATATGGACACATCTTTATCCAATTCATACATGAGGGATTATTTTAAATTAATGTTATAAATAAGATGATACAGATCAAAAGAATAGAACCTGATACATAGAATAATATTTATATATTATTACCACACCCTTAGCCCAGTAGCCAGCTCCACTTCTTTGCTTGAACTCCACCAATCATCTTCCATCTTTATGATTACTAGCTAGGTCCTATTATATTTGTAATCTTTATCATCATTTTTGTCTTCTTCAACTCCATTCTTAAATTATCAACACAAAAATCTCCAACATCTTCTTCTTCTCTGGGGTGTTCTAGGCTCTTCTCTTCTTACTGCTGTTACTAGTTACAGTCTAATCCCTCTCCACTCCTCCTTCACCTCACCTTTTAAGCCCCAAAATAGTTGTAGCACCACTAAAATATTAATTTTAAGATAGAAAGTATAATCAGATATATCCAGATTTGTATCCAATATTCTGTTGAATAAACAAACATTAATATGTATATATGTTATTATTAAATATCCGCAGATATCCAAATTTGTATTCGAAATTTGATTAAGTAATGAATATGAATATGGATATGTCTATATCTGCTTCGTATTTGCTCTGGTTATAACCTTAGTTCCAAAACGATGGTTTCTAAATCCTCATAGAACTATTTTGAAAACCTCCCATTTATTTGATGTTTTCCCCTTCAAAAACGATATTTAACAAACCTATTCACAAATGGCATTTTTTTAATTATCTTTGTATGTTGATATTGAGAAACTTTTGCAAGCAGGCAACATCACCTATTGGATGAATATGGTTATAGTAGTCTTACAAGATGTTAGTAATTTCAACATCACTCATTTCTATTTCTTGGATTTGTGGAGTAATGTCACGGTATTTGTTTTTTAGAGGAAAATATTATATTAATTATCATTTTTTTGTTACTTGTAGTGGGAAAAAAAACTGTTTTCATTGTTTAATTCAGATGGCATCGATCTGCTTGGTGGAACTATATATCATTTTACTAGTGTGATGACACTCCACAAATTTGGTGGAAGTATTAATGCAGTAATTGTCTGTAACAGATTGTTGTATTAGGAAAGTCAATTCCCTAGCCATGATAATTATGAGGAAGGAACATATACATGAAGTCTTAAACTATCCCTCCTCCTTCAAGCGTTAGTATTGCGTCTGTTCTCAAGCCTTAAGTAACTATGCAGTTGAAACACTTGTTCAATTTTGACAGAGCAGCCTCTAAAATTAGTTGATGGCAGTGAGTTCATCATGGCCAGGGAATCTGCAAGTGTTTTCAGTTTCAGTTTCAGTTTTCTCGAAGTGGAAGAGGCAGAACTATCCTTAATTAGTTGCTACATTATAAGAAAGGGAGTCAGAATTAGACCATATAATATTACATTTCCAAAGAGGACATCTAAGCCTGCTTCTTGAATAGGTCCAAACGATAGTATGCCGTCCTCAAATCTGCCTGAATGAGGAATTGGGCTCTCTATTGGATGGCTCCCTTCTACAAGGTCTATGCCAAAAGTAACTCAAATCAGATGATGACCATAACTATCTGTTCTATAATCTTATCTGTACACGCTTGCACACATGAAAACATACATATGTAGGGGTGTCAACATGCTGAGCTGAGCCAAGCTTTGACTAGCTCAGTATAGACTCATCACACAAGGATCATAAGCAAGCTCGGCTTAGGATCATCACAAGCTTGAGATGTTGTACTTAGAAGCTCGGTTTAGGCTCAGTTTGGCTCTCCCAACTAAAGCTTAACACTTCATGCCTGAATTTTAAAGTTCAATTGCCTGTGAGTCGATCCTTCTCTTGAAGGCTAAAGATATAACTGATTGAAACAGGCCCAACATTCCATACTATAACAACCAATATTTGTACGTATTACATATAAATATTTATAATTTTTGTAAAAAATGTACATATATATATTACATACAAATAAATTTAATGTTTAAATATATAATATAATAAACTATATCTATATGCCTTATATTCATATATTTGACCATTATACAACGCAATGGCTTTAGAAGCTAAGCTTCAGCCAAAACGAATATGGAACTGTTCTCACCTCTGTTCTATCTTTAACAGGACATCAAGTGGTTATCTAAATCAGGTGCAGGATGCCATGGATAAAATGTCGGCATTCCATGCTCAATGGGTGATCTCAAGCTCTGTCATTCAAGATATTTTCCCTTCCGTTCTAAAAGCATAAATGGTGCCATTTTTTTTTTGGTAATAAGATAATTATATTAAAATTAATGGTTCATACATAAGGTTGCTTCTTGATCTATAGCACTTTGTATGTATTTAGAGATGTTATGCCAAGTGTTAGATCTATTCTATTATTCTCAAAACTACTTTTGACCACTGGATGTGTCATTTTATTCCTATTTTTATTTGCATGTTGTGCATAAATAGAATCAAAACATGTAGAATATACTTTGCATTCTTTAATGGAATTCTTGATTTGAGTTGGGCATTCCTCTAAAGTTTCCTCCAATTGTCAAATATGCATGAAGGAGATAAAATCATTAAATGTGACTGATGTACTTAGTTTGGCTAAAAGTTTCTTTCCTCAGCTTACTATTTTACTCTAGTGTGAACTACTATTCTTTTCTACTGATTCAGGTTAAATATTGAATAAGAAGTTGAACTATGGATTGTGGTTCTAAGGAAAGAGTGGAGAGAGTGTATAAGTAAGGGTATACTAAAGTTTTATAAACACTTTCCTAGCTTAATTGGATTACACTTTGTAAACTAATAAATATCAAGCTCCACTATTAGAGTGAATGGTGGCACAATGCTAGTGTAATACTAAATTACAGTGTTCATTTGAATTCCATGGATATGTATACTCATAGATCCAGATTGAAGCTCCATAATCGCCTTTGGCAATCTTAACCACTTGATCTATTGCATTCTTATGGATGATTGATCAGATAAGATTTGGAGATTGATGACTATATTCACACGTACAATGAAAGCACTCTCTCTCTCTCTCTTCCCATGTGCACACACAATTTATTAAAGGGAGCAAATTTCCTGCCCAGGATGGTATCCAGGGCACAAGGTGACTTAATTTAGAATTAAATGGGTGGGAATTTGAAATTTCATTTAACCGTTGCCCATTTTATTCCATGTGAAGTCACATGGTGTCCTGCACATCGAATCCTGGACAGAACATCTATTAAATGTTGGTGCAGCGGAAACAACTATCTGATATATCACATGGTAGGATTTGGGCTCAAGCCAATCATGACCAATACCAAGAGTGACAACTCAGCAATAAAAATAAAAACACACAAATATGCACACACAACAAGAGTGTTTGCCTAAATCCCACCACATAGTATATCAAGTTTTCTGCTGCTGCGTCAACATAAAGAAATAGATACAACGCCACATAACAAATGCTCGCCAGTTGACTTGATCTATGAGCACACGCACAATAAAGAAATAGGTGCAATGCCAGATAAGAGACGCTCGCCAATTGACTTGAAGAAACAAAAGACAAGTGGGTAATATTAATTTTACCCCATAAACCGTGGAGGCTTCCTTTGACTCCCTCCATTAGCCTTTCCCATCCATTTACAGGAAAAAGGTGAATAGCTTTAAGATTCTCTCATCAGTTTACAAGTTAGCTAGCTGCTTCACATTGATAGGGTAAGCATATGGTTGTGAACCAGCAAAAATGGTGTCTGTAAATATGCGAGAAACTTCTTCTGTCGGATGATAAAGTTCCCAGAAGAAATGATTTCTTCTGTTGGAACAAAATTTCGAAATGGGCAAGCAAGCAACTTTGGCATTAAGGTTTCCCAGCCCACAACAAGCGGCTTTAAGCTCAGTAAACCCTGTAAGAAACCAAAAACAAAGGAAGAATTATAAACCACCCTACCCAGTTTCTGTGACAAAACAAAGGAAGAATTATAAACCACCCTACCCAGTTTCTGTGACAAAACAAAGGACCCAAATGAGAACAAGTGTGATACCATAAACAGATGGTTTTTGGAGGACGTTGAGCACAACACTGTAAGTGTCAAAGAAGGAATAGTTTATGTCCTTGAGCTCTGATTTCAATTCCTGCAGCAGTGACTTCACGCCTTCGTTGTACTTACGAGACCAGTAGTTTGTTTCCTCATTACATTCCCCAGTTTTGTTCTGGTTCCTCTGTGAGGGGCAACATCCTATCGCCGGCGCACCGATCATCACAAATTTACGTGCACTAAGGTCATATATCCGCTGCAAAGAGGTGGGCAAAAATGATAAATGAACACAGAATTTAAAGATTGTTATGGGTATGATCAATGGTCCCACTGTTGTTACTGTTGAAGTATATTAATTCCAATGTCTACTAATACCTTAAGGTGCTGGGAGAGTAATTGGTTAATCTACTTCTTAGTAAGGTTGCGTTGTGAGTTCAAATCCCCACATGGGTGCACGTTTTACAGACTTGTAGTTAGTTCCCTGTGTTCATTATTATCCGTCCCTCCCCTCCTGAGGGGAAATGTTGAAGTATAATAATTTCTATATATACCTACTAAAACCTTAGGGTGCCCTACTGTAAAAGAAGTGACTATTAGGGTAAGTACCTTTAACTGGCCTCTTAATGTAAGAACCATCGAATCTATTAGTTGCTGGGGAGTGTTCTTCAGGCGGAGGGTGGAACCGTTTCTGAAGTAACCAAGTATGTCATTGCTTCCAATCACAACTGCGAAGAGTGATTTGGATAATAAATTTTGAGCTCCATTGGTTCCTAGCTGCTGCACCAGATCTCCATGTACTGTTGAGTAGTATTGAATTTGCTTGTTGAGGGAGAGTGATTGTTTCTGCAATTAAGAATGTAAAAACTAATAAATATAGATTATCAGTGGAAGTTGGCAATCAAAGTTTTTAAAGAAAATTTGTTCAAAGCTGTTACTAATGCCGGATGAGCACATATTTTAGGACATGGCCCGTCCAAAATAGGCCCACCTAATGAATGAACATTGGTTGGTGCACCACCACCAACAAACCCAACTGGACCAACTTTCCTTAACTATCTTCTCCAAATAATACTAATTAGTAGAACCCGGCTCGATGGGTAGCACACAGTTGGCCAAGATCACGCCTCAGAAGCAGAGGTTCTGAGTTCGACACACACCCCTTTAGAGTCACTTGTCCAGGTGTAAAAACCCTATTTACCCAGTGCATGAGAGAGACAGGGAGTCTACATATCCCGGGAATTTAGTCAGGTGCTCTTAGAGGCTTGGATACCTTGGTTATCAAAAGATAAAATAAATAAACAATAATAATAATACTAATAGATTGATAGGCATCCTTATAGCCGACCCCAAATAGTTGGGATAAGGCTGTTTGTTGTTGTTGTTGTTTTGATAGGTGTCCTTTGTTGAGTAATAATTGCTTACAAATTGATCATCAGTGCCGTCCATAATTTTGGCTCCTCCCGAAGCGAAGCTGACGCCGCTGAGGAACGCATTGCTCTTGTTGGATGCAGAAACGAGGGAGAGATAAGGAGGTGAAGTGGGTAAGCCCAGCTTCTCAGCTGCCCAACAATCCAAAAATCTAATAATCATTATTTATCTGAGAAATATAAAATAATTATTGAACAAAAAAGGAGAAAAACTATGAAGTACTAATAAAAAAAAATTAACTCTAGGATTTACAAATATTCAATACATTTGCTCAATCTGTTTTTGGGTAGCTATAGCCCTAGATTATAGATCTGATGGGTGGTGCAATTGAAAAAAAAAAAAAAGAAGGAAAAATATCTGCCTTCTCTTAGTAAAGAATCCAGCAGAATATGTAGAACCAATTGATGGGGTGGGAGGTCAAATCATCTACTGCGGCTTAAAGTATGGTAAGTGTAGCATCGTCTGTAGTGAGACATGTATCCAACAAAATGGAAATCACCCAAAAAAAGTAAAAATACTCATCGAATTCATTTTTTTGGGTACATGTTGCACTGCAGGCGATACCACACTTTAAGCTGCAGTAGATGATTGAACTCTCTAGGGTGGTCATGATTGACACACCGAATGTAACGGCATCTCTATTAGGGACGGTAACGGATTATGTGATAGAAAAAATCACAACTTCTCATGAAACAGGCTCATGTTATTATTTTTTGAATGTCCCACATACCAAGGGGTATCTAGAAAGGGAGTGTTTTTTTCCCTCACATTCATCGGATAAACATATTTAATGGGGGTAAACAAGAATATCTCTTATTTTCTCTCTTTTTATTTTTTGCTCAAGTGTGAGTGATATGAGTCTACACCTTATCACAATCCAGCTAGAAACATTTTATTTGAATTGGATGGAACCCAACGCAATCAAACTGGTTGTCAATGGTATAATGACAACCCATTCTTGTTCTTCTCCTATTGGTTGATGATCAATGAACCATCGAAATGGACTATGTACAGTCAGATATACTCAGTTATAGCAACCCATTCTGGAAAGTTCGCAAAAAATGGAAAAGAAAAAGGAGAAAAAAAGAAGAAGAGAATATTATGTGATTCAGAATAAACATCTAAGTAAAATTAGATATCCTCACCCATGAATGCAATAGCACTCAAATCGGTGATTGCAGGATTTTGAGATATGAACATAAATACGTGTTCTATCACTTCATTGGTATTGTCTTTTAAACCTTTCATGGTAATCAAAAAGAAAAAGGAAAGAAAAAAAGAAGGAAATAATGATGTCTAAGAATGGGTTGACTTTACGTACCAAGAAAATCTGCAGCATTCTTGCCATTACTGAACCTGCCGGTGGCTTTTTGGCCGGGAAAATCAACACCATTGTGACGGAAATCGGCCTTAGCGAGTGAGAGTTTTAGGTGATTGTTGTTGCCCACATCTACCAAGGAGTCTCCGAACACGAACAGGGCCGGAACCATTTGGGCCTCCGTATAAGTGAAGGTTAAGAAGAAGAAGAAACAAACAAGGGAGATGCTATAAGCCATCACAATATAATACCTCAAATCTCTCTTCCTCTCTCTCTCTCTCTCTCTCTCTCGTTTCAAGAATCTGGACGTGGGTGGTGGGTTTTA
The DNA here is from genome assembly GCA_025762735.1 of Platanus orientalis. Lineage (NCBI taxonomy): Eukaryota > Viridiplantae > Streptophyta > Magnoliopsida > Proteales > Platanaceae > Platanus > Platanus orientalis. The sequence continues at coordinate 464 of JAOXJP010227232.1, read as the reverse complement.
AAGGGGTGGAAGAGCCATGGAAAGCCGATGTGAATTGAGTGTGAAGGGAAGACCTTATTTAAAAGCCGTGTGGGCTCTAGTAGGACCCTGGCAGAATTACTTGAGCAAGTCCTAAGCTCTCTTCACATTTAATAGAAACCAGTCTTACTATAGGAGAACCGTCTTGTGATTGGTGGGAGGGGAATTTGTAAGTGGGTACCAACTACCAATGGGGGAAAAGTAGGATACATTCTTTGTTAGTCAGTCATGGACAGAGGCACCGTCCACACCAAAACCCACTTCCAAGTGTAGGCTTAAGTCACCTTACTTGAGTTGATATGATACAACTTTTTAGATTAAAAGCCCCTCCCTTTCACGGCTGATTGAGATGACAGGGAATGAAATGAAATTACTTGGTTGCGGTCTGTCTAAAGCACGACTTTATTGACTTCCGTTTTTTTTTTTTTTTTTTTGGGGGGGGGGGG
>JAOXJP010227231.1:0-11340 GCA_025762735.1 Platanus orientalis | reverse complement strand
TCCCATGGGCCCTACAACCCCTTCACCTCTCCATTGCCACCACCCACTTGGCATTACCCCCACCACCCCTTACCACCTCACCCCTCCCTTTTTTTATATGTTATGTAGACTCCCCTCAAGCTGTAATGACCCCATGCATTAGTCTAGATCAGTCATCCCCTTAGTGGAACATAGGGGAGACAAACTAGTCTCCCCTTTATTATTATTTTTTTGTGTGTTTTTAGCATGATAACTACATGTCTTTCAATAGAAAAAGTGAAGTTTTAAAGTTTTAACCATAAGCCACTATCTCCCTAACCCACCTACCTACCAAATTTGAGCCCAAGATGAGGTCATTTGATATCAGAAGTGGGCTCATCTTTCCCCCTAAATAACTGTGTTCACACACTATATAGACAAAGTTAGGGGCAATCCCAAAATTTTAATTTCTTCTACAAAATTTATTTTACATATATTTCTATGCTATTGTTTAATTAAGTAATTTAGGTGTCTAATTAAAATTTTACAAGTTCTTTTTTTTACATTTTGGTATTTTTCATACTATTTATTTCAAATTAATTTCTCTAATTGCTTGTGGTCTATATTTCATTAGTCATTTGTCTTATTTAGCACATAACTCATTATGTATATATCATTTGAACCTCAAATTTGGACAGTAGATTAATGACCCCCATGCATGTTCCCCACCGAATTTGAGCCACACCCTATGTCTAAATTCCCTAGAATGGGCCCCACAACTTGACATTTCAATGATGTTCTATACTGATTTGCATATAACCCACCCTTTTGAAAAATTCAAAAGAGGGTATCCCCTTGTCCCAGGGGGCTGGGCTTTCTTAGAGAACTTTCTGAGGTAACCACCGACCCCTCTAAAAAGCCCCTTGTTCAGCAGGCCTCAGGAAGTGGCCCAAAAACCCAGAAATGAGTTGTTGGATTTTTTGAACAGACATAGTACGCCTGATCTTTCACTCTATGAAAGATCAGGTATACCTCAATATTAAGCGTGCCTTAGCCTTTCAAGCTTACATGGTTGAAGGACTTTTAAGCTGTTCCCAAATGCCTAGTAGACTACAAAGACTTTCACACCCATAAAATGTCTTCATTTACAATCTCAACCCTGCTAGTGTGCTTGGATGATCAAGCAGGTCCCATTTGAGTCAATACGCCTAATCTTTCACTTTGTGAAAGATCATGCGTACCTCAATATTAAGCGTATCCTATTATTTCAGGTGTACCCACTTGAGAAGGTATTTTTGATTGTCCTCAGATGCCTAGTGGTCCTTGGTGACCTACTAACATATAGAATCTCTATACATACTTCATTGATGATTTCCAGAGCCTTGGATTGAGTTCAATAATTAAGTGGGGTCCACCCAAGGTAATATGCCTGAACTTTCACAGGCCTGAACTTTCACTCTGTGAAAGATTAGGTGTACCAAAGATTAGGTGTATGTATAAAAGATCAGGCGTATTAAAAGGAAAATTCTTGTTTTACCCCTTTGTGATAAACTAGAGAGTAGTTAAGGGTTTGTCACATTCCAAAACCCCAATAAGCCTTTTTTTAAACCCTGACAACCATAATATAGGCCTCTGTTAATAAAATGGACTCATCAAAGTTAATTATAAGTTATACGCCTAAACTTGAACTTGAATTAAAATTTAGGCATACAGCCAAGATCAGGCATACTGAATGCAAATTCAAGCGTACTGACGGAAAATCATTCAAAACCCCATTTTTATTCTGTTTAATAAAATTATGATATTGCTAGGTCAAAAGAGACACCTTAAAAAGGTGGGTACTTGGGGTGCCTAACAACATCCCTAATTGCAACCAAACAGCTTACCTAAATCCTTAGAAAACTAAACCAGTCTGAGAGTTAACCCTAGGCCGAAGTGCCTAGCTCGGGTTGCAAGTCCTAACAATCCTCCTTTCCTATGAAAAGGAGGCAGGTGTCCAACCCCTTCTATAAAAACTTGAGTTGGTGGCGACTCCAAACCAAAAGCCCAAAGGTCGACCCATGTTGGCTTGGCGCGGTTCCTTGAAGTGGGGCAGGTAGACCATCCTTGTCTTTCCGTGATGCCCACAAAATTTAAACTAATCTTTTAAACAATCTTTAATCAATAAAAAATGCATATCTTTTAAGAAAAATAAAAATCAAAAAATTTGACCCCCCTAAGCATAAAGCTCTATGGATTGGCATAACAAAGTCCTTTAAAACAAGCTTTACAAATTTGTTTACTAAAAATCTTTTGAAAACTCATTTAAAAAACATGATATTCTTTCAAACAAATTGAAAATTGGGTAAAACAACCTTTTACTTTTGTAAAATAGAGATTAAATCATTTAAGGATCTATTTGAATAAAAAACAAAAGATAGAACATGAACTTGCTTGAAAACAAAATTTTTCCCTTTCAGAAACATGTAAAATAACTCAAATAAGTCAAAATCATCACGTTTCTTTGCAAAACCATTGATCAAAAAGAATTTAAGAACCTTACATCAAAACAACACAATGTCAACTATTCAAGTAATTTACAAAACAAATTTATCATCCTTCAAAGAACCTATGGGATCAAAATAAGCCATAGACTTTATGATTTCTCTAAAAAACAAGATTTAAAGTGTTCTAAAAACCTAAGAACAATCAAAATGATGTCAAAGTGTTTTAGTTTATTTACAAAATTGATTTCTCTTTGCAAAACTTTATTTCTAAGAACTTAAACCAAACAAAATTTTCAAAAATCATAGCAAAACTATGGATGAACGATTCTAAGACCTAAGAGAATGCAAAACAATTTAAAAGTGTCTAAGTTTATTTACCTTTTAATTTGAAAATGAATCCTTAACCAAAGCTTCAAAATCTTCTTTGAAAATCTCCAAAAATCCTTCAAACCCTAGCCTTTTTCATTGATTTTCCTTATAACATTTGTTCTTTATGTTTTTGAGTTAAATTAGGTCGAGTTCTATCCATTATATATGCAATACCCCACATTGCATTTAAAGGGTAAAATTATAATTTTGTCTTATAAGGGTAAACTTGTCTTTGTACATATTGTAGATAGACCTTAGAGTGGTTTAGGAACCTATTGGACCAAGCTTGAAATGTAAGACCCGAGTTGGGCCTCAAACTTGTTAAGTTTGAAAGTTATCTTGATTGTGTATTTAGGGGAACTTCATAGGCCCAATGACACCAATCCTGAGTGAAGTAGAGGTTGAGCCATATATTTATGGAAAGTTCTTCGAGTCTACTTTCTAATGTCTCAAATGGTTCATAATTTGGAGTGTTTTATAAAATGTTGTGGCTATTTTTCCACGAGGTGTTTGTATTAAAAAAATTCTGAAGACAAGGCGTAACTCATGTTGTAATTGGTTATAAACATGGGGCGCAATCCTCAGGAGTTTTTTTGAAATTTGTAATTGATTATGGGATTTATAATTGATTACAAGTATAATCGATTACGAGATTTGTAATCAATTACAAGTGTAATCAATTATGAATCTAGTAATTGGTTTTACAACCGGAAAAATGCTAAAAAGTTCCAAAAATTACATGTTCTTGCCATTTTCGACGTGACTTGCACCCATTAGACCCCACCCCCACACACGTGGGATCTTATCTTGGACTAGTTAAAATATCCCTAAGACCTCATTTAGGTTATTTAGAACAAAAAGAATAAACGTTAGAGTGATTAAAAAAGCTTGGGAAAGGAAGAGAGATTTTCCTCAATTAGGTAAACTTCACTCCCAACTTTGAAAAGATGTTAGATTAGGTGTTTTTCTTTCTAGATCTAGCCAAAATAAGTATGAGTTCCTATTTTCCTAACTGAGTTCATGTGTTCTAACCATGGAATACCTTATTTGCTCATAGAGGAAGAAATGATTGACAAAGACAACTGGATTTTGAAGGAGGATCCTCTTTTGCATTAAATGTTTGAGCATTTGGTGAGTTAGATATGTTGTTTATATTGTACTTTCCCTTCTTAGGTTTATAGAAATATGATTCTACTCTATATTTGCAAAGATTTGTGGCTTAATCATAATGAAAATTGGTTATGTGAGTGGATATGCATTTTATGCTCACTTTCCTTTCTTAGGATCTTAGATTTGATGTTTATGAGATATGCTTTAGTGAATTCATCTATATTTTTTTTAAGAATGTTGATTTCTTAGAGATGGGTCATGTTTCCTTGGTATAAGCAGTTTGGTTAGTATTTTTTTGTTGGTTCCATGATGTTCTTGGGTTTTGGAGTTGTGTTATTGAGTGGAGTTTTGTGGGATGGTTTAGATGGTCTAACATATGTGAAGGGGATTGGAAGCTTGATTTATTTGTATTATAGGGATTGGAAGGTTTCTCATGGTGAAGATTGGGTTTTCCCTTTGATTTTCTTTGAGTTCCTAAATTCTTGCACTCTACATGTTTGATAAAATGCCTTTTTAAAATTTTTCATAGTACTCACATGTTTCTTGGATGCGTTTGGATTCCTGGCATGAGTTTAATGTCTCCTATGTTAAATTCTTTAAAATATATGTTATTATGGAAATTTGTGATGTTTTAGTAACTTCATATGTTAGTCAATTTCTCTCTTTGGTATGTTTCATTCGATTTATGTTATACCATGATGAATTGTACTAACTCTATTAATCCTCATGTGACTACATAACATTTACATCACGTGATATCTCTTAATGACATATTCATGTTATCATTTGCATGGTTTACTCTAGGATTTTCATGTAGCTCTTTACATGAGATTTCTACATGATTTTTTAAGGAGTTAAGATACATAGTTTTTAACCTACATAAACTTTGTCTTAAAACGATTTCACATCCATGAGCATCCCATATGCTCCTAGTTATGGGCCAAGTACCTTTACTTGCAAATTGACATTTGACCCCCCTTTTATGTGATTTACTACTCCATTCTTTAAATTCATCATGAGATAGGTTATGTAGATATTTTTAGAAATGGTATACTTTTATAGTGACTACATTACTTTATAAAAGCATGGGTTTAACTTATTGTTTCTTTGATCTACAGATTTGTTTGACACCTTTGTCTTGGGGAATTTCAGAGGATTACTCTGGGAAAAAGCATGTGGCATATAACATATAACCCATGCATGATTTAGCTTGATCTACTTTGGATATTCTTGTGGTTATCTTGTGACATGTACATACCCGAATCATGGTAAGGATATATGTTTAATAAAATTAATATACTCTCATTCCTACTTTGATTCCTTAGACTATTGTGATTTTGATTATTTGTTAATATGGTTATCTTTGACCTCCTTTTGTATTGTATAAATTGCATACCCTCTTGCTAAGCCAATCAAGCTTACCCCAATTGGCACCACCCCCAGATGCGTAGACGCACAGGTTGGATTGCGCCTTAGGACGATGATGAGTTAAGGGAGGGGCTTTCAGGCTCAACGATGATACATTCTATTTTAGTTTTTTTTTTATGTATTAGAGATGTAGTACTGATAGTACTTTGTTATTTGAGATAGGCCCCTTCGTGGGCTAAGATTATATATATTGTGTGGGCAGGTTTAGGCCCTTTACTTTTGGATGGTCGTGATGATATTATTACTGCTACAATGGTTTTTTAGATTTCCATTGTTATTATTATTCTGTTGTGATGTGATTATTATTTTAAATGGATGTGAAAAGATAAGAAAATAAATTTATATGGAAAATGACATGTGAATAGGTAAGGGGTTGATGACCCATACCAAACTCGTTAGTCTCTCCATTATAAGAAACAAGTTCGGGGTGGGTCATTCCCATGTCACAGATCCAAACCTAGCCCACTTCACACCCCTTGGATTTAGGTTATGAAAATATAGACCCATACAAGTCCTAGATGAAGTAGAACCCTAACTGAGCCAAAATTGGAAGTTTCCAAACCCAAAAATTAATTTCTCACGCTTTCGGATCGATCCAAGGTGATGCTGACTCAATTCAGCATGTTTCTAGGAACTTTTCTATAACTAGAGAAGTGTTGTCTCAATCCGGTAAGTGCTGGCTTGAGCCAGTAAGTGAAGGTCGATTCGGACTAGTTTGGCTCAAGTTGGACAAATTTTTTCTACTTTTACCTCTTCGCACTAAATTGCTCATAACTTTCCCTAGAAAACTCTGATTCCCTCAACGTTTGTTTTGTTAGAAACTAGACTTTAAGACCTTTCCAATGAAATATAATTTTCTCACTAATTCCTTCTACATGCTTACTAGTGTGTCTATAAAATTACTTCAAATCAATTAGCTTATCAGTACAGACACCTTATGAAAAAATGATCACAACTTCCTCTAGGAAACTCCTATTCACTCACCGTTTATTGCATTGAAAAGTAGACTTCAAGATATTTTTAATGGTATATAGATTTGTCACAAATTCTTTTTAGGTTCTTACAAATTCATCTCTAAAGTTGCACAAATTTATAAGTCATTACATGACATTTAACTCATACTAAGTGTGTGTGAAACATGTGTGGCATAATGTGTGAAACATGTGTGGGGTGTTACATGAAGTGTGATGAAGGTGATGAAGAAGATGTTTTCAGTAGTGGAGGGAGTAAAAAGGGGCTCTAAGAAGGTGGTATAGGTGGATAGGTAAAAGTGGAGGTAATTGTGAAGCATTAGTGAATGGGAAAAAATCTTCATCAAAGACCACATGGTGACTTACAATAATTTTTCTTGTTGCCAAGTTGTTGCACTTGTAGACTCAATGTTTGTTGTTATATCCCAAGAAAGAACATGTGGTGGAACGATATTCCAATTTATGCGAGTTATAAGGCCGTAATAATGGATAACATGTGCATCTAAAATCCCTTAAGAAGGAATAATCAAGAGGATGACCATAGAAACGCTCAAATGGTGACATATTATCAATGATATGGGAAGGTATTCTATTAATGAGATAGACTGCAGCTTCAAAAGCATAATTCCAAAAGTTTGAAGGTATTGAACTATAAGCTAAGGGTGTCAATGAGCCGAGATGAGCAGAGCTTTACCCAACTCAGCTCGAGCTCGTCACATGAAGTCCAGGCTCAAGCTCGTGACAAGCCTAAGTTGCCGAGCTCAAGCTCAGCTCGGGCTTGTGAAGGTAGGCTTAGGCTTGGTTCAGGTTCACAAAAAAAGGTCTAACATCCTAATGGTTTATTAGCCTAATTTATTTTATTTGAACATTATTATTGTTACTATATATAATTTCATTATAAAATCATTAACTAAACCTAGCTCTTAACAAGCCGAGCTTTTAGTGAGATGAGCTTAGTGAAGCTCGGCTCAAGCTCACTTAATAAACGAGCTTAAATCAAAGCTCAGGCTTGGCTCAGATTGGCTCTTAATGAGCCGAGCTACGAGCTAAGCTGAGCTAGCTGAACTCATTGATAGCCCTACTATGAGCCATAAGTGAGAGACCAAATTCCACTAAATGTTGATGCCTGCGTTTGGCATAGGCATTTTTCTCATGTGTATGGGGATAGGAAACTCAATGTATAATGCCACAAGAATGCAAGTAACCAATAAAGATTGAAATTCACCACCCCAATCAAAATGAATGTGCTTAATTTGATGATTAAATAAGTTTTTTACTATCAATTTAAATTGCTTAAAAATTGGCAACACATTAGATTTATTGAATAAAGGAAAAATCCATGTGTATTTAGTGAGTCATCCAAAAAATGAAACATAATAATGATGGCTCTCATGAGATAGTATAGGAGAAGGACCCTAAACATACAAAAATACAAGGTCAAGGGGAGTAGTGCTCATGATGCTTCGAGAAAATGACAACTTGATTGATTTTCTTTTCTAACATGCTTTACATACACATGGATGCTTAAATTGAAAGACTAGAAGAGTAAATCTAGATATAATGCAGTGAACTGTAGTGAAAGCTAGATGACTGAGTCGGTTATGCCATTGAGTAAGGGAGGTCAGGTCACTAAGAAGAGCTTCTACACTACTACTAATGTTGTAACACCCTGCACCTTAATTAGTAGGAAAGTTTGGAGAAATCTAGACACAACAATTTGGGTCAAATTTGAACCCTTATGTAATTTCTAGCACAAGGACTATCCTCAATTTTCTAGTGACCTATTCATGGTTTAGGATGAGTTGGAGGACCATTTGTTGATGTATGTCAATCCCATGATCAAATGTGTAGTGGTATGTGTCTTGTAAGTGTCTTATGCTCTCACAAGTTCAAGACATGAAGACAAGAAGAACCAAAGACCCAAAGAAGTGACCGAAAACTACCTTAGATTTGCCACACCAAGAGAGGTATAAAACATGCATTGCAAATCATTTTAGTACCTTAAAACTAATACAGACATGGTGTTAGGCATCTCACAAAACCCAATGGCAAAAGACCTAAGGACAGACCCCCCATAGTGTCAAAATCCAAGTGCTGAAAAATTGGTAGCCACAATTGATTGCAAATCAAGCAATCGATTTTAGTGCAATCGGTTGCAAATCACATAATCGATTGCGAGCAAAATCTGGGCACAATCTAAGACTCTTGTGGCCAAAACTCATAGGTCGTAAGAGGTTGCGAAAAAAATTTGGACCAAAATCCCCCGATTCGAAATTGATTTGGGATCAAGCAATCAATTACGAGCCTAATTGTGAGCCGTAATTGAATGCGAGATCCATAATTGATTGCAAATCAAGTAATCAGTTGCGAGAAAAAAATTTGAAAACAATGTAAAACACAAATTTTAAGGAGAGTTTTTCAAAATTTGAACTCAGAATTTTCCCAAACAATGAAATCCGAAATTTGATATGAGTATGGAAGGAGAATTGAGGTTCATCTTGGGTCTTCAAATGAAACAAACAAATGATGACATCTTTTTAAGCCAAACCAAGTTTACAAAAGACCTAGTCTCCAAGTTTAGGTTGCAAGAATCTAAACCAACTAGCACCCCCATTAGCACAAGTGACAAATCATTAAGGACCTTAAGGGAGCCAAGGTTGACTCCACCTACTATAGGAGCATTATTGAGAGTTTGTTGTACTTGATTGTGTGTAGACCAAACATTGCTTTTAGTGTAGGTGCATGTGCTAGATATCAAGCTGCCCCTAAAGAGTCACATTTTAAGATAGCTAAGAGGATTATCCATTATGTCTATGGGACTACAAAGTTTGGGTTGTGGTACCCATTTGACACCATGTTTGAGATTGTAAGGTATTCAAATGCTATTCGAGCTGGCTATGTGGAGGATCGTAAAAGCATGAGTGGAAGTTTCTTCTACAGAGGAAACAGTCTTATTTCTTGGCATAATAGGAAACAAAACTTCATCTCATTGTCAACTACCGAGACTGAGTATATTATAGTTGGTAGTGGATGCACCCAACTCTCGTGGATAAAGTAAATGCTAAGAGACTATGAGTTGGAACAAGGCACCATGAGTCTATTTATAGACAACAAAAGTTTCATTGACATCTCCAAGAATCCTGTCTAATATTCTATGATAAAACACATTGACATTAAACACTATTTCATCCTCCAATTGATGGAAGAGAAGGTTGTGTCCTTGGACTATGTCAAGACCGAAGATCAATTTGCTAATATCTTAACTAAACCTCTTGATTTCAAGTGGTTTGAATACCTTCGGAGAGCTATAAGATTGTGCACCATTTAGGGAAACCATGTGAGTTTTCCCAAGTTCATGGGTGCAGTGATTGGAGAGGAAAAGGATCAAGGGAGCATGGTTAGTACTCTAATAAAGAGTGGGGAGATCCCATTACAAAAATTTTGCATAAAAAATGCTCAAACCTAGAGTTGCAATCGATTGTAGATCACACAATCGATTATGCCAAAACCGATTACAGATCACGTAATCAATTTTGGGGGTAATTTTGGGACAGTATTTGCATGCGATTCAAACAGGTACCATATGAGTTTTATGGTAATTTCTTCACTCGATTGCATGCCTATTCCTCTTCCCAAAGCTCCCTAATCAAGTTTTTTTATCTACCATCTAAAAACCCTAGTTTTTTTATCCTTCAACATGCCTCCTCACATGGAGAAGACCACATCGAAGGCTGGGTCATCCTTAAATCCTTCTCAGAATCCCTAGAAGCAACCTATGGTGGATTCTCCACCCCGGCCACGTTTGAAGAGGAATGTTGACTCTTTCTCTCCTTATCGCAATGCCACGAGCTTAGAGTGGTACTAGAGGATCTTTTGCAGAAGATCCATCATCATAGAATGCTTTGTGGATCTCGAGACTCTCTACATGGCCAAACTGATGGAGATCTTGGAGGGTAGACAGTGGATGCCCCTTATTTTTTTGACTGAGCCCATCCAAGAAGAATTAGTGCAGATTTTCTACACCAACTTTTTTGACATCAATAATGAGACGAACACATTTTGGACGACGGTGAATGGGGTGCCTTTGAAGGTCAACCTCGACTCTATTTCATGTCTACTAGGGGTGCCTAGAGTCACACATGACCCCATAGCCTTCCCGATCCATAAGATCTCTTTGGAGCAGAAGGGAGCACGCGTAGAAAGATTATGTAGATGCTTTGCCAACTGGTTTGAGAAGTTATCTCACAAGGATTGTAGGCCAATTGCCCAAGTCCCCCACTGTATCCTTCACCTACAACTTCCTTCCCACCACCAATAGGAGCAGTCTCACTGACGACCCTGCCTACTTGATTGATGCCATCCTCAACTCGAAGAGGATTGACCTGCCCTCCATAATTCTCTACATGATGATACGGGTGCATGAGTTGACACTGTAATACCCAATATTTTTCTTATGTATTTTCATTATTTTTATGTCTTTATGACATAATTATAGACCTAAAAATATAGAACTTTGAAATTAGATAAAAAATAATAAACCTGATAATTTTATTATGAAAAATATACCAAAATAAAGGTCTTGAAGTCTAGAGTCCAACGCAACAAATGGTTCAAAAAACAAAGTCCTGTAGAGAAAGTTAGAGCCATTTTAACCCAGTGGCAAAATCATAAATAACTCAAAAACGTTTGAAAATCGTGATTAAATGCAAAATTATATTTTTTCAAAGTTTTGAATGAGAAAGGTTCCCAACTCGACTTGGACACCTCTTATCTCTATAAGAATGACCTAAACTCAAACTATTATCCCTAGAAACTCATTAGAATCAATGAAGGATGAGAAAAGAAGGATTTTGGAGATCTTTGGAGAAAAGTTAGGGATTTTGAAGAAAAGCTTGAAGAACATAAAATTTGAAGCAATTTTTCATCGATTCGAGTTAATCATAGAAATCGGTTCCACTCGATGTTTGGATGGAATCTATTGTTTTCATTGAATTTTGAACCCTAGTATTAGATTCCTT
>JAOXJP010227230.1:0-11340 GCA_025762735.1 Platanus orientalis | reverse complement strand
GCTGCCTACCCCCACTTAATAACCCAGAACCTGCCCAGTACACAGTCGATGTGGGACTATTTGAGTCCGTGACAATAAGCTCAATTCATTCAACTAAAGAAATCTCGTGTACAAAAGTCCAATGTGACAATGGATAAAACTTCACCTATTACACCATCTTCATTCCAATGTTGATAAATATGATTTTTGGCCGCCGTGGTAGCCATATAATAAGTTGCCTTGTTACTATATCAAGGAGTGTAAGTATTTTTTATATTACGTAGGGAAGATAGCATTCCCTGGTGATCTGAATGAGATATCTAAGACGCCAAGGAGGTTGTCATATTATATCATTAGTGAGAAAGACCACTTGTTGGTAATTGCTTTCAATAATAATTGAAGAATGATATGGTTCTTGTGCCTTCCTTAGCCCAAGGAGAAAACCCCATGTTTTCTACTTAATCATTTGTGCAACTCAGTAGGGTCTTTGAAATTCCTCCTCTAAAAGAGCCTTGGTGGTCACGGATAATGATAGATAGTGCACTTGGATTGTCTATGGCTTCATCCACATTGATCTTAGGATTCCCATAGGACAGGAGGGGGGGTCCAATGACATAACTGAGAGCTTACTCAATATAGTTCCATAGGGGACATGCGGCTAGCTTTCACCTGAAAAACTACTTCATCATTTGAAATAGCTTGAGAAATGATAGATTCCGTCATAGGAATTTTGTTTTCAAATATTTCTTGTTACACGCTTTCTAAATAAACCACATGATTGTAAATCCAATTTTCATTACCAAGCAGTTCGAACACAACATAATCCATTCACGGATCTAGCTTTTAAAAATTTTATTTTGTTTCCTTAATTAAAGCCTGAGCATTGAACCAAACCATATTTTCTAGGAAACTCACATTCAAAAAAGTGATGATCTATGGTTTCAAGATCCTTTCCACATATGAGTCAATTGAGAGTCAATTCCTTCGATATATTTGAAGAGAGTCTTATGGATAGCTAAGGTACCTTGAAAACATCGCCAAATAACAATAGGTATACATGGGGGAAGCATTTGCACTCTCCACTGCCTCTCTAAAAATAAGTTGCAATTCGTCATCATTTCCTCTTAAGCCGGAGGACTTTGATCTTTGGATAAAGCTTTTATTCAGACTTGGTGTTGAATTTTCTTGATGGAATTAGCATCCGTATAATAGCATCCTTCATATTTTGATTAAAAGTGCTTAGGTGGATATTGAGAATGACATTTGTAATGTTAGGCTCAAATACTTGATGAATCAACTCTCTATATATGCCAAGATCTCAACAAGGAGTTTGTAAATTCATATATTTTGTTGATTCTAAAGTTCATAGTGTTTTCTCCTACACTAAATTGTAGAGTAGACGGGATCCAAGGATCTTATAAACGTTGATTTGGCTTCCATTTTCCAAAGACCAACATGAGCCAGCTCGAAGATGATCTCTACATTTCATAATGCTCATCCACGTCCTAGAGGTTGTCTTAGGCACAGAACAACTAAAAAATTGGTGACTAGTCAATTTCTTGGCTTTAAGAAGCCTAACCCAAGTTGTTGCCTGGTTTTGCAAAAGTCTCCATCTAATTTCTGTAACCAAAGCTTGGTTTACCACTTCCATCTCTCTGATTCCAAGACCGCCTATGTCTTTTTCCATTTAGAAAAGACTCCATGCTTTAAGACATAAATGTCTTCCTCTCACCTAGTGCCCCCATGACAAGTCTTTTTGTATGATATTCAATTTGTTACAAATGGCTTTAGAGAAAAGATATGTGGATATAGAATAAACCGGTATAGAGGCCAACATTGCTTTGGTGAATACTATTTTCCCATAATGAGATAGCATCTTTGTTTTCCAATTTTTTAATTTGGATTTATATTTATCCACCACAAAATCATAAGACCATATCCTTGCCTTATCTTTTAGCAGATATGTGCCTAGATATTTTTCCTCTGGTTTTACAAACTGTACCCCCAAAGCATTGGCAAACTTATATTTCCTCACCTGATAGATGTTTCTCTATTGAAGTGTATTGTAGATTTTTTTGAAATTAACTTTTTGACCCAACCAGCTTCCATAACTCTCCATGATATCTTCGATATTATTTATCACTTGCATTATCGTCTTTCCAAAAAGAAAAAGTTAGATAGTCGGGGTGTACTTGTCAGTTCTAATTCCATGGTAAAGATTTTGCGCTTTTAAGTTGTAAATGATTTTTTTTGAACATTTCCGAGCATAAAATAAACAGGTATGTGGACAAGGGGCAGCCTTGCCTTCTGCTTCTAGTGGGATTAATCAAGCCTTTGAGACACCCGTTGATAATGATTGAGAAGGTGGTTAAGCTGACACACGTCATGATAAGTTTATGTATGTTCTGGTTGAACCTGAATCCTTGTAAGATCACAAGAAGGAAGTTCAACTTTATTCTATCATAAGCCTTCCACATATCAAGCTTTAGAGAAAAAGAGTCACTTTCAATTTTTCATATTTCCCATTGAGTGGATTATTTCTTGGGCAACTATGATATTGTCTAAAATGTAGCGACCTAGAATAAAAGCTCATTGCATTAGGGAAATCAATCTATCCAGGATGAGCCTCATTCTATTGGCCATTATTTTTGTGACTACCTTCTATGGCATGTTGCATAAGGATATTGGCCTATAGTCTGTCGTGGATTCAGGACAAGGTTTCCTTGGAACTAGAGCAAGAACGTATGATTGGTAAGCATTAGGATACTCTTTAGCCGAAAACAATCTTGTACAAGTTTCACCATATAAGGGCTCAACACATCACTGTATTTTGATAAAATTAAGATAGTCGGCACTCCATCTAGGCCAAGAGCCTTAATTGGCCTCATTCCTTGAATCACGGCCTTTGTTTTGGCTTTTGAGGAGATCGCATTGAGAATTTCATTTTCTGACTTTATTACTAGAGACTGGGTGAACTCAAAAAAATTTGGATGGGGGTTCTAGATTTGTCATAGAAAAGATATCTCTAAAATAGTTGATAAAAGATTTGGATATTTGTTTGGATTTTGATGGCCACATACCATTCTATAATATAATATAGTTGATTATGTTTTTTTGTCTCATATTTAGTGCAGAGAAATTAAAAAAAAATTGTGTTACAATCCCTATCCTTTATCTAGTTTATTCTAGACCTTTACAGCCAATATAGCTTTGTAAATGTAAATGTTGTAAAATTCCATGAATTGTAAAATACCTATAAAGTATGGACTAGGACATGTATTAAGTCATGTTAGAGTTAAGGAGATTCTTGAGTCCAAGCTGCATGAAGATCATTTTAGAAGACCAAGAAGTCTCCAAGGAATAAAGCCGGGAACATGTGGTTCACATCCCTAAGGGTTCATGCCTCATTTAAGCCCATAAAGGTAAATAAGGTAAGGTAATAAGGCTAATAATGAACCATAAGTCTCAAAGGGGTATACGAGGGTCAATGGACCTCCTCAGACCTTATTAGGGCAATCCCGAACCCTCTATAGCCTTTTCAAGGCAAATAATGTGTTCAACAAAATGACCAAATCGATCCCAGATCAAGCCAGGGGATGCCATCTCGAGACTTCACTTATCAGTTTGAGCCTTCACTTACTAGATTGTCTCAGATCAAACAAGCAATTCTCTAGTTTTGGTCTCTGAGCAGAATTTGCTTAGTCTGTTGGTTCTAGCTCGAGCCACCTGAAACAAGCTTGATCCTAAATCAAATTGGCTGACATAAACTCGATCCAGGATTGAGCCAAAGCGCCCAGTTCAAACCAGCAGGAACTAGAATTCTAAAAATGATTCAAAATCAATGGCTATGCCTATTTGATCATTCGATGTTGTTCCAAATTAATGGAAGGGGTTTAAGGCCTCAAATGCCTTTTTTTTTAGATGAATTAATGAAGATAAGGAAAAACTGAGAGACAGCCACTGACCTTTCTGAATTTTGATGCCAGGTGAAGGTCATTGTTTGACCAGAGGTTCCTAAAAGTTGAGAAATTGGCTATTGCTAACTTTAAAGAAGACCGGCTTATGTAATAAGTTCCTTGCAAGTAGTTGATATTGGGGTATGCAGGATCTAACATGACGTGAATTAGGTGATGGGAGAAACTTTAGAGGTTCTTTGAGGGTTCAAGGGTAAATTTTGAATGCAAAGGGTAAAATGGTAATTTTTTCAGTTGTGATGCTTTGCTGAGGGAAAGCTTATGGAGGCTAGATAATTTGAAAATAAATGTATTTGGTGTTCTTAAATGTAGACCCTCATAGTCCCATTAATGCTTTTTAGAGAATTAGGGTTTGACAAAAAATGGTGAATGGACTGATATTTGTAATTGTATTACACATGGTATGATATAGATGATGCTTTTTGCAACCGAAATATTCAGAGAAGACTTTACAAAGGATTTATAACCTCCTAGAGTCTAGGTTTACTCTCTTTAAACTAGGGTTGCCTATGGTCTTAATGATCCGAGCCAAAATTTGACAAGGATTAACATATATAGAATTTCAAGTTCTTCTCATTGGAGTAACATATTTAATATATCTGATAGCTTCCTTTCTTCCTATAAACGTTCCCTTATTGACTTATTCATTCGCAAAACCTTCATTCTTTCCTTAATCTGCTTCAACTCTAAATGTTGATTACCAAAATGCATCATGCTCCATTTGCGAATGCTTATTTTAGAATCTTGGAGTTTGATCAATATATTTGCGCGCAAACTACAGTTCCATGCTTGTGATGCCTCTTCTCTAAAAGATATGTGAGTGAACTACATCATCTATAGTCTTAATGTTAGTTTTTTTGGTAATTCTTTCCAAATTCAATACACAGGATTGTGATCGTTGTTTATGGCTAGAAGGTGCAAAACATTCGCATCAGGAAACATTAATCGGTAGTAGAAATCTGCCATGACACTGTCTAACATCTCCCTAACATTGAATTGGGGTCTATGTCGATTAGACCATGCATAGGCAGGTCCAATATAGCCCAAAAAAAAGTAACCCACAGGCCATAGCGATTTATCATGGATTTGAATTCCCTGTAGTAGCCATCCGGCATAGCTTGCTCCCCTTGCTTTTGAAAAACAGAAACAATAGCATTGAAGTCCCCAACACAGCTCCATGGGTTAGTTACATCAACAAAATTTTTTTTGGTAAATCACACTTGTCATCTTAATCCCCTTCTTAGATTACTGTAGATACAAACTGATGGTACCTGGAATCGGTTCCACCTCACGGTCGCATGATAGACACCTTCCTGGTTCTTCAAAGATTGCTACACATGGGGAGAAAAAGGATAGGAAATGCCGGTATGGCATTGGCCTACACCCCTCCAATGATCAAGGCAGTTTTGACCCATAATTCTAATCAGAAATCAATCTGAGTTTCTGTGCATGGCTCACTTAAGTCAGGTATCTTCCCTTATATAGGATCGATTGGGCCTAGTCCTTAGAATCCTTCATCGGAATTTGTACCCAAAGTGTTGGCTGAAATTTCAAAGATGGCATGATTCTTAGCCTAGATCTTAGTCTTACTCTTTGTGTCGTTTCAATATGTAAGGTTGGTCAACAATTTCTCTTTAATCATATATTCCTTTTGGCCTCTCGGTCACTTTTTGATGCGGGTCTTTGCATAGATCATTTGACCTATTTTGCCCGAACACAATACACTCCCATCATCTTCCCTCTCATTCCCTAGTCCGTTGGTTTACATGGGCATGGGGAATTCAATATGTTACTTGGTTAAATAGGTTTAAGGCATTACCTGTTTACTAATGCAAATATCATTCATAAGCTTTGTTCCTAAGAAAATCCCCAAACCTAGTTTTTCTCTTTCTTTCTCTTATTTTTTTCTTCCTCTTGCTCTTTGATTTTTATCTATGGTTTATAAGTTTCTTTAGGTCGATATATATCTATTTTATGGACCCACTCAAATTAGAAACCCACAAGGCGAAGGGGAGTCGCATTTGCGACTTTACCATTTCATCTCAGACCAAAATAATTGGTCGGGGGGGTGTGCTCGATCGATCGGGCTTCCTGGCAGATCAATTGGGCATTCCCTCGATCAATCAGACCTCCCTGGTCCGATTGACTGGTGGTCCTCCGGATCGATCGGCCTGGAGCCCATTAAGTTTGAATTTTTTCTCTTTTTGACCTTCGTTCGCTCCATCACCTATAACTTTATCGTTTGGTGTTCATTTTGCTTGTTGTTTGTTTTGTTGGACTCTAGACTTTCATACTTATCCAATGACATGAAATTTTCTCATAGATTCTTCCTATATTTTTGTTGGTGTCCCTCTAAAGTTATGTCAATTTACAAATCAGTATGTGTACATCTAAATAGTTCTAAGTGTGTACGGAACATATATATTATGTGTGTATAGTATAAATATGACATGTGTGCAAGATACTTGCGAACATGTGCGGGGTGTTACACCCACTACCCCACATTTTCCTCTTCTCTTCTCCCACTTTCTCCTAAATTTTCTCTAACTACTTCCAACCAAATCACACATGGCTTTCCAAATCTTCTCCCTTCTAAAATTTTTCTCTCTCCAGATTTCTCTCTCCCATTTCACTATCTTTTTTTTTTTTTTTGTATTTTGTAACACTCCTATCTCTCTCCACTAATTTTATGGGTACTCTACTTCCACAGGTATAATTGAGACTTAATTGGGTACCCGTGTGAGCACGGGTTTATCCTCTAGTTTCTATAAATGGCAAGCTTTGTTTGGGCATATAGGATGATTCTTCAAGACAAGCTGAAAAAAAAATTTTAAGAAAATTTATAGTCATTTTGATGTCGTACCTTGTGGGGGTGCTACATCAACCAATGGTGGATCTTGAACTGATTCCGCTATGTCAACAAACCATGATCGACACCATGCTCCAATGACTTTGCATCTCGTGGTGGGACTTCTGACCATCTTCCAACTTGTCACTAGTGGAATCCAGGGATTCTACAAGATTTCTAGTTTCATTAAACTTTTAATACCTCTTCACATAGCCCAAATAGATTGATCCAACTTGGGTGTCAATAGCTTCATTAGTTGTTCATGGACATCTTTCAGGTAGTCTCAATAAATAGTGTCTTGTAACTCCATGAACTATGAACAGTTTTCTTGAAAATGCCCCCTGTGACCACAAAAGTAACAAGTGCTAAGGAGTTTCTCATATTTTATGTAATACCCTGTATCTACTTTTGGTAGTTTCATAAATATATATTAATGATTTATTGTGTAAATGCTAGTGTGAATGCCAACATATGCATCAATTATGATTTTCTAGTGTTTTTATGACCTAGACTTGAACAAGGAAAAAAGAGGAGTACATGGAATGTATTAGAAAGCCCAAGAATCAAAATGCTGAAAATCTGAACATTTCTATTGATTAGGGTAGTTTAGATCGAACCAGAATTTGGAGTGCTTGATCGATCATGATTAATCCAAGCTAGATCGAACGGGAAAATATGGGACTCTGCCTGATTGATCTAAGGTCTCATATCACTTTTTGCCTAAAGGGTTTAGGTGAAATTTGGGATTGATCAAGGCTTGGATCGATCAAAAAGTGCCTAATTGATCAGAGTTAGATCAATCCAATTTAGGAAATCCTAAAATTTTGGGATTTTTTGTTGAAAAAGGAATTTACTTTTAATTCGTGTGGAACCCACTTGTACACGAGGCAAAACCTTAGTATCAGGTGAAATTTTGGATTGATCAAGGCTTGAACCAATAAAAAAAGTGTCTAATTGATCATAGTTGGATCAATCCGAAAGTTTTTGATTGATCCAACTCAGGAAATCTTGAAATTTTGGGATTTTGTTGAAAAATGAATTTTCTTTTAATTCGTGTGGGACCCACTTGTGCACGAGACAAAACCCTAATATTGATATTTAAAGACCTAAAAACATATATAAAAAAAAGAGAGAAAATAAAGATAAAGGAAAGGAGGTTAGAAAGAAAGGAAAGAGAATCCCTAGTTTTGGAGTTTTCATTAGATTTTCATGAAATCTCATTGTTCTTGGTGCTCTAACAATTTTTAAGAGGTTAAAATGCTTTTCAAACTTGACTTATCCTTGTAAAAGGATTATGGTGAATACTAGAAGTTGGCATTGTTCTGAGTATAGATTCCAAAGGAGATAAAAAAAAATACACAACTTGATGTGATAAATCAGTTTAGGGCATGGTTGAATTGTCAAAGATGAGATGTGTTTTACTATATATATAATAAGGTGCTCTCTCCAATAGACCACAACTTATGTTTGTTGCACGTCGTATTTTCTTGTGTGAGATACACGGAGGATGGAGAGTAGAGGAGCAATGAGATTAAATGATATGCCACACCATGGATGAGTGTGAGATATTAGAGTATGAGTTGACTTGGAAATCCACATGGGCATACAAAACTCATCCAAGATTTATCCAATATGTTGTAGATGAATCATAGTGAGAGTAGGAGTTTTACTTGGACTAAAACTCCTCCTACAAATCCTCTATCTATAAGGATCTATGCCAAAAACATGGGTATCTTTTGTAGAGCCTTTTCTTTTTTATCTAACTCTCTTCTTTCTTCTTCTATAAGGGTTTTACTGGGTGAAAGTTTGTTGTCATTTTTGTCGACAAACATTGGTGTTCCATGTCGACAGGCGTTGGTGTTCCATTCTGACGAATCAACATCTTTTTCGTAACGTGGGTGCAAGCATGGTTTGAGTTCTTCTGCTGTGGGATTATTTCGGGGAGTGCACAATCCCCTCTCCTTAAGTATATGACAGATTAGGTTGACAGTGTTGTATAGTGACAAAGTCATTATTGTTTGACTAGGGAGCGTTCAACAAAATCTTCTCCAAAGTTTCCTTCTTCTCACATCTAATGAGGATAGAACCTTCATAGAACTCTGAGATTTTTACAACTCCAAAAGCATCCCAGGATAATAAGAGCCTCTTTCAATCATATGAAATGTGTAGATCGATTTGACAGAACTTTAGCTATTAAGCAGTTTTTCAAATCTTCCTTTTCTATTATGGTTTCGGTTCTTCTGTATCTTCTTTCAGCAGGTCTTGAAACTTGGCTATTGAGCCTTCTTGAGAGTGATTTTCCATAGCAGCGGGTTGTGGTGAATGCAGTAGGTTGAGATTCGAAGTGTTAGGGAAGCTTGCAGAATATTCATTCATGCTACTAGGACAGGGGAAAAACACGTCAGGGAAGACGAGAGCTTAGAAGGTGTATTCTTCCCAATTTAATGTGCGGCTGTAGTGAATCTAATCACTGTTGAGATTACCTATGTCAAAAAAATGGAACTTAAGATTAAATCATATATTTATGGAATGGTAAAGAAAGTAGTAAACACTTTTATCAAAATAATAATAATAACCAGCTCCAAATTAAACTACATATCAAATGATTGAGGATTGTTTGACCATGCTAATGTTCTTGGCCAAACCTGTCCAATTGTTACTAGCAATCCTTTGCACTTTAGATATCTGACAAATCATGGCTGTCCTTGCCCAGAAAACGACGGAGCGGACTTCAGGCACACAAAATTTGTGTAATTTGTGCACATGGACCAAGGAGCGGACACATCAGCACCGAAAAGTGATGAGTGCCCCCCCAAAAAGTATAAATCACTTTTTAGCGCTGATGTATCCACCCCTTGGTCTGTGTGCACAAAATACATATGAATTTTGTGTGCACAAAAGCCAGACCAGAAAACGACACATGACTCAACCCGCTCCCTTTTCATAAACTTCCTACTTTTAGGTCATTAGACACACCGTTTAGTGTTTTAACTTAATATGTCGGATGCTTGCATTCATTTAACCAAGTGACTTTGAGCAAGTAGAACAAATTGGTGAGAAGCATGTACCAACAAAAAAAAAAAATTGTTTGGTGATCGGAAATTCCGTCGTCTCCTTGATAGACCCATGGATCCCCTACACTCTAATAATTAACAGCTTTCCTCTGATAAGCCTTTTGAGTGCAGCATATCTAAAGTGGCCAACTTCCTTGACAAGCCACGAAGAGCTTGAAAATTTGAGGAAAATCGTAGCTTTGTCTCAAACCAAGATCTTGAAACTATTAGAAGAATCCAATTAATTTTTTTCCGCTTTAAATTCAATTAATTAATATACAAGAAGAGGACAAATTGATTTGGCACCAAAACAGTATTCTCTCTTAAGTCAATCCATCACATCAAAACAAGTATCGCAACCCGTTGTGCCCAATATTTAGGGAGCTTATATTCGCACCTCAAGTTTTTGTAAGCACATCTCACTTAACTCTATTCCAAAAATACCCTAACTTAAAATAATAGTTATAACCCTAATGAAAAAAAAAAAAAAAACTTAAAAAACAAATTTGTATGCACACCTCCACACCTCTTCCTCTACTACTCCCACACCGTCAACTTCAAATTCTCATTCATTGTTCACTTCACACCTCTTTCATTCTTCTGCTCCCTTGCCATTCTTCTCCATTTAGTCTTTTTAACACCCAAAAAAACTCACACATTGTGATTCTCAAACAATAACTCAATCAATGAATCATGAAGGAAGTGAAATGAAGCGAAATGGAAACCCTGAGATAAAAAAAATTTCAAATTTGCAACTGTTTTTTTTTCCTCCATCGTATTTGGCATTACAAGGCTGAACAAGCTTAAACTTATTCGGCACTCTGATGCCAAACAATATTAAGCATATTTAGCAGAGTAGTATCAAACATGCTTAATATTGTTCGGCATCAGAATAGGCTTAAACCTATTCAACCCTAAGATGCTGAACAAAAATAGAAAGTTGATTTTTTTTTAGTAGCCCAATGCCTCGACCCACTGCAGTCGTATTGGTGATGACATGGTGATAGATTACAACAATGAATTCACCATGCATGAGGTAAAAAATGTGTATGTAACTAATAGTGTGACTAGTGTGTATAACAATTTGGATGAACTTGACATTATTATTGGTCTCCTATGTGTAGATATTTAGTAGTCGGGTGACATTGATTAGGTAGGCAACGGATGTTGGAAAGAGGAATGAGTTTGTTGTAGTTATTAAGAAGTCAGGTTCCGATTCTAGTGTAAGAAAACTAGGTGTGACCTTTGCATATGAGCGAAATAGGCGGTATAGAGAAGATAAGAGGACAAGAAATGTCAATGGGATTGTAAGGAACAAGGGAAATGGCACCAAGAAGTGCGAATGTCCATTCCAATTGAAGGGAAAAAAGTTACCCACTGATGACAATTGGTTATTGCTAGTCGTATGCGGGATGCATAATCACTCTGCTGTGGATCATCTCGAAGGTCACTCTTTTATGGGTAGATTGTCAGACGGAGAGTCCTC
>JAOXJP010227229.1:0-11340 GCA_025762735.1 Platanus orientalis | reverse complement strand
ATACCATGTCCCCTAGGGTTGCACAACGTGAACCTAGGAAACCTCCCCTAACCTAATCTAGGGGTCCAATGACACTAGGACCCACCAAACCATCCCAAAAGATCACATCAACATGATGATCTGATCAACTTCTAATGCTTGAATTTCACCCTGAATTAAATTTAGACGCTAAGCTTGAAATAGAGAAAAACACTTCTTTTATTTTTTCCCCTTTGTGTCAGGGTTAAGTCTAACCCTAAAGAACCAAGTAACAAACAATTTAGAGGGGTCTACCATCTCTCTAAAGGTCTCACCCATGAGGGGTCTCCTGCAATTAAATCAATTTAATTTAAGAGGCAGTTTCTGATTTTTTCAGGAACAAATGCCTAAATTGCACCCTAAATTAAATTCAGGCATTGAAGATAAATTTAGGCGTTAAGCTTGAGAAAAATCCAGCAAACATACAACTCAGAATTCACAAAGCATGGGCGTTGACATATTTTAAAACATGTGTGAATAGGAGAAGTCACCCTAAAAAAGCGGGTATTTGGAGTGCCTAACACCTTCCCCAAGTACAATCAAACAACTTATCCTCAATCTCAGGAACATAGGCCAATGTCAAGAGTTAAACCCCTAGACCTATAGGTTTAGACTTATCTTCCCCGAAGAGGAGAACTAATGTCCAACTCCGTTAGTTAACCCCGAGTTGGTGGTGACTCTAAAGGAAAGCCTAACCCCTCTTGTAAAGGGATTAGCAACCGGAAACCACAGGCAGGCAGGGGAATCCAAAACACCCCCCGGATCCCAACATCCACAGACTGGAGACTCCGTTGGGGAATGTTTAATCTCTACATGTACATGCCTTAATTTATGTCAAAAACATGTTTTTACATTGCTTATATAAATTCTCACATGTGTACTTGATTTCTTGCATGCCTACTTGCTTTCTCACATGTCTACTTTTTTTAGATTAGACTTAGGTCATTCTATTAGTTAGTTAAGATAATACTCCATCTTCAACACTCATTCCAAATTGCCATGTATAGGCTAGAAAACATGCTCACCTTAGCTTTAGGGCAACTTAAATTAGTTAATAGAACTAAATTCACATTTCAACAAACTTGTATGTAGACATCTATGTTATTTTACACTTTGCACAAAATGAGTCCGAGGACACGACATTGCACCAATACATCTCCCATGAGCCCTTATCTAGGTCATTACCCACCAATGGACTAACATTAGATCACCACATAGGATGGGAACAACGTCTATGTAGTTGTTGCTATGTCAGTGTGGCCATTCTGAGTTACCTAAGCCAGTTACCCTTCTATGATCCAATCTTTTTCAGGGAGGTGTTTCGACTGGCACACTCATCTTTTAAAATCTCAAAGAAGCATGCACATTTAGTTATTTTTAGGTTAGAGTTATTTAGGCTACACTTAATAGCTTAGAGATATATCTTTAGGATTTGTTTGTAGGAATTTTGATTGATTGCTGAATGATTGACTAAAAGGAATAACCATGAATTCATATTCGACTTCATAAAATTAGTCCAAATTACTTTTTAGATAATTAAGACCAGATTTTACTTTTTTATCTAAGTTTGGGTATCTCTCACCCCTTTTTCTTAATATATGTAATGTGATGGCATAGATTACATAGACATCCTATAAATAGAACAAAAGCGAACCAAACCATGCCATAAAAGAAGAAAATAAAATGAATTAATGCATCCAAGTTCTCCTTAAATACATAACCAATCTGAGTTCATCCATCTCTCAACCAAGTAAACAAAATAAAAAAATCCAACACATCCAAGTCATCCATGCCCAAAATATATACAATCAGTCAAAATATGTTTGAATACATCTCTCTCAAAAAGATAAATAAAAGATAAAAAAAGAAATAAAAAGAAAAGAGTCAAATCCCTCTAAGTCAGTCATCAGAGTTGTCCACGTGCTCCACTGTACCCTTCCTGCCCATGTGCTTCCCCTTCCTAGAGTATGAGTGACCCGCTCCAAATCGGACTCTAGCATCACCAAGGGGCATAATAATACCATGTCTCGAGCTGGTCCTGAGTGGATTATCATCAGTCTACAAAGGAGCTACCTCAACAACACCACTAGGCACCAGCTCTATGTGCACCTCATGCTCAACTCTAGCCTCAGTGGAGGGCATCTCGGTGTCCTCTACATCACCACCTGTACCCCTAGGAATGGGGATCTCCCTTTGCAACTACAAAAACAACAAAAATACACATGTAAGAACTTTTTAAAGAAAAATGCTTTTGAAAGAAAGAAGAAAATTTGCATATTTACCTCCTCAACCTCCTTCTTGTGGGTCTCCTTCAGGGTCGCTACCTTAGTTAAGTGGGCTTGGTGCTTTTACCCCACCAGGGCAAAACATATCGCCAATTTCTGAAGGGCATTCAGGTACACCTCCCTAGGAATTTGCATTAAGTATATAAAGCTTTGTCCAAGACTTAAACATTCATTAGTTTTAAAAGAACATCACTAAATAAACCAAATCATTTTAGGGTCACTATCTCTAGGGGCACTCAACCCTCAGGAAGCTCGGTCTCAGGCAAAGGCTCCTCACTGACCCCACCCTCGAGGTTGGTCATAGTCACTGCCTCGAGTATCATCCCTATCAAGTCAGGCTCAGTGGGAGGAACCTTCCTCTTTCTTCCCTCCTAGTAGGAGGTGCCGGTTCCTCTGTGGGCTATGCCTCAGCTGCTTGTTAAAATTAAAACCAAACAAGTCAAATGTCATCAAAAGATTTTAAAATGAGGGAAAAATAAATGAAATATAAATAAAAGTTTTACAAAAAGAATGAAATCAAACTCACTTGGGGCTCGATGGGGCCACCTAAAGGCCCACAATACTGAGTGGCCCACCACTTGTAATCCCTAGCCCAATCTAGGAAGACCGAAGGCTTACTGCTTGTCTCCCCTCTACCGATCTCTCCCTCTATGTCAATGATCTGTGGAGTCAAGTGTGGGACCATGAAATCCTCCACGCCCACCTCTACTTGGTGCCATCACCTCTCCCCAAGGTACATAGTGACCTTGTCAATGACTACCAAGACAACCCTCTGACAAGACAAAGCCCAAGCTAAGGTTTGGTTAAGAGTAGTATCCCTATCCAAGATCCATCGGGTCCATGGGCGGCACTTGACCTGCATAAAGCATAATAGAAATTAGATAATGATTTGTAAAAAAAAAATTAAAGCATTATGTACTTACCTGATAAGCCGTCAGGAGATCTAGCTCTCGTCGGAAGGTGGAAATGGGTTTACGGACCTTATAGTAGGTGGTCGAGACCTTCCACCTTACAACGCATGGGAGAGGGAACACCTCCTCACCCCTCCATGTGGGAGCTAGGGATGGGAAATGCTCATAACACCACACCTGTAAAAGAAAGAATTCAAAGAGTCAATGTCATAAAAAATTAAAGGTAAAAAAGTAAATAAAAATAAAAGATAGAAATTGAATAAATGAAAGCAAGCCATACCTCCCACAAGAAGTACAACCCCAAGAAAGCATAAGGGCCCTACCTGGCCGAGACTCACTCATGTTGGAGTACTTCTACCTAAGAGTGGACCTACCCCAACTGCGAGTAGCCACTAGATCCAGGTCCTCCAAAGCTGGAAACAGATGGAAGTAGATCCTATCAATCTTTCTACAAAAGATGGAGCGAGTCAACATGTACACGAGGAAGGGACGAGTGGAAAAAGCAATCTCTGCCGATGGGCTCTGATTGGTAGCCCACACATACTTTTTCTCAAACTAGGATGGAAAGACACCTTTGGTGCCCTTGTAATACTCCACAAGTTGCGGCCCTATGCATCATGCCACTACCTCTGGGTCGAAGTCATCGGTGGTAGGTGAAGATGTGCAATCCATTGAAAGGCCGGTCATCATAAGGAGGTGTATGGGAGGTAGGCCTATCTTTCCCATAGGAAAATGAAAGGTGCGAGTGATGGGCGACCACCTCTTAGCTAGGGCCATCATCAAATCCCTATCTACCTTCATCATAGGCAGGCTCAGAAAAGGGCCAAAATCCATGGCCCGCACTCTATCCTAGACATTGGAGCACATACACCCCCATAATGTTTGGACTCTGAACCAAGAGTTGTGTCGCTCTACTCTCCCCCTAGCCTGCAAGAGAAATACATAAAAACATGTTAGAACAATGTTTAGGAACAAAAAGAAGTAAAAAAAAAAAACAAAAAGAATCAAAAAGTTCAAAAAATTGCTTTTTGGGTCTCAAGCCTAACGCCTGAATTTTAGGCCAACACTTGGATTTTTGTTCAATGCCTGAATTTTCAATGCCTATTTTTGAAAACATTGAAATTTAGGCGTTATGCCTATAATTTAGGGCAGTGATTTTCAGGCGTTGGAAAATCCAAAAATCAGCAAAAAAAATGAGAAAAAACCCATTGAAATCATTACAAAATAAAAGATTAAATAAACAAATCCTTCTTAAACAAATTTAAACCTAAAAATGCAAGGAAAACTAAAGAAATGTACAAAATCATAGAAAAATATTGAATCATAAACAAGGCATTCAAAGAACAAGAAAAATTCATAAAAATAGAGAATAAATTAGTAAACCAAACCAAAACTTACCTCATCCACAACCAGGTTCTTCCATAATGCCTTTTCTTGCACTGAGAGAAGTGGGAAGTGCTAGCTTTATCCTCCTTGACTCATTGTAGTTAGAATAAAAAGATGATTTTTTGGCTAAATTTAGAAGAGGAAGGAAGAAGAACACTTTTAACAAACTCTCTCTCATTTGTAATTGAAAATAGCAAGTGGAAACACAAAAAGACAAAAGACATGTTTGTGGGCCATTTCAAAGTAACTGCTCTTAATGCCTAATCGTGCTCCCAACACCTGAATTTTAATTCAATTAAATTTAGGCGTTGAGACAAAATTTAGGCATAAAACATTTTTTGCCTATAAATGTTCCAACGCCTAATCGTGCATCCTACACCTGAATTTTAATTCAATTAAATTCAGGCGTTAGGCTTAATTTCTATGTAACCATACACATATATGGTTATCACAGGAGTTTACCAAAGAACTCCCTATATAACCATACGCATCCTTCTGCTATTTACCCTTAGACAAGACCTCTATGATTTCCCCGTGGTCTTTGAGGACATCTTCAAGCTCGACCACCACAAGTCTACTCATACAGGGTCTATATTAGCCACTTCATGGGATAGCTCGAATACTAGGGTTGCTGGGCATCCATATCTAGTATCCTTGAAAACACAGGCCATGACATCTTCTTATGAGCATTAGCTTTTACATACGTCTCCTCTACAAGCTACTACACCTGTAGCATCCGCTTCTTCGAACAAGAGGCCCTGTACCGAATCAGCATCTCCATCATATATAGAGCTTTCTCATACTCAGGCAGAGTACGAGCAAGCATTTTTAGACTTAGCCAAGGAGTGGGCTTTGCATGACCAAACCAGGGCTTCTTTAGAAGCTGAGACACATTTGCATACAGAAACCGAGGTCTCACGTGAATGCACCCAATATTGGAACGAAACTCAAGTTGAGCTCATTCACTCCCTTAAAAGTGAGCTCAATGATAGTAGGACTTCTCGCAAAGACTTGGGAATTGAGATGAGGTGCAAAAACATCATGGCCTTTGTACAAGATCAGTGGATACAATCATGAGTTCATGAGCTGAGAAAATAGATCTTCTCTTTAGGCTATGAACTAGTGCCACCTCCACCACCACCTCCGATAGTTCCTGATCTTTAGATTACATTTTATGTTTCTTTTATAATGTATTGGGGTAAGTACCCCCTCATTTTGTAACCATTTCCATCATGTATATATTGTACAAAGTTTTATTTCCAAAAAATCTTGTAGTTGATTAAAGGACATGAATTCACCTGTATCACATATGCACTTGTGAAAGTATTTAGCTATTTAAAAATGAATGAATGCAAAGAATGAACCCTACAAAATAATAACAATCAATCCCCTTTCTTTCAAAACACAGTTAAGCAAGCTACAATAGCTCCCCTAGAGACTCAGTTGTAGAAGAAGAAGGGGCAACGTAGCAAAGCTGTGGCCGAAAAGTCAACACCTCCCTTTACAACAAGCACTACACCTCTTACCCCCCAAGAGGCAACCTCAAGAAGCCCACCTCCTAGTAGGATGAGACCCGAAGACATCCTCTCAGGCAGGTTTAAGTCCGAAGTAGAGTGGTTAATGGGAGACTTCATGTCTCAGCGTGGTTAGACATCCACCACCCAGCAAAGTCATTCCTCTTAATCACCCCAAACTTCTCTACCACCTCAAAGCCAACCCAACACCAATAAGCAGCCTCAAATTCCTACACTCATTGAGTTAGAGAAGTTAATGTTTGAATACCTACTGAAACAAGGAGGGTCTCATGGCCAAAGTACAATCTCTGAACCACCACCACCTCCCAATACTTTCGAGTAGACTCCACCTCGTGGCTAGTCATACACACAAGGTCCCATCTATGTCATGGCCCTATTTCGAACTACTACCACATAAATGCAACTAGAACATCAGGCCATCTTTGATCTGGAAGAGTAGTATAAGCCATCAATATCAAGCAGAAAAGGAAAGGAGAGTGCCATTCCTCCCAAGGATGATGAAACCAGTGCAAAGCTAGCCAAGCTCGTAGTAGAGGTAAAATTGATGAAAGGGGGGCAGTTCCCCATCTCTATGGACTTTGAGGATCTTTGTATCCACCTCGGGGGTGTGCTTTCACTAAACTTTCAAATGCCAAATGTTGAGAAGTATGATGGTACCACCTTTCCACGGATGCATCTCCACATGTATTATAATGCTATGTTTCAGTGGGGACATGATGAGCATATCTTGGTCAAAATGTTTGGTTGGAGTCTAAAGAAGAATACGGGAAAGTGGCTACCAAGCCAGGAAAAAAACAACATCAGCACATGGAGGGCTCTGACACAGACATTCCTTAACCACTATAAGTTCAATCTTGAGATGCTACCAGCCAAGGAAGAGATATAAGGAATGAGACCCGTCATAGGAGAAAGTATTAGGAACTTTGCCTATAGGTGGAGATTGAAAACATCCAATGTCTGAGGAGGACATGGTATCCACCTTCATGAGGACATTGGGTCCCACCTACCAATTGATGCTCCTGACTACTTCGTAAAGCAACTTCACTAAGGTTCTCGATAAAGCCACAAACATAGAATTAGCCATCAAGGTAGGTTCGGTATAAGATGCATCTCTCGCCATTGCTAGTTTCACCAAAACCATGCTGAAGAAGGCAACCGTCACCAGACCAGAAGAAAACTTGGTAAAAGCCATTGAGGTCCCTCAACCTAGTCAGAACAACAATCATGTTCTGCCTTCACTACAGCCAACCCAGAACTATCCAGCAGCCATGAACATCATTCCTCCATAGTAGTTGTACCAGCCCAAATACTTGGCTATGGCCAGAGAAGAGAAGAAAAAGAGAAAGTTTACCCTACTACCTTATTCCTATAAGTACATAATGGAGTACCTCGTAAAAAAGAGGTTACTACAGTTAATTGACCCGAGACCTCCACCTTACCCTCTGCCCTACCACTGCTACTAAGTGAAACATTGTGAATACCACCAATCCCTAGGGTACACCATCGATAGGTGCTTTCACCTAAGACATGACATCCAAGACCTGATCGATGAGGGTAAGGTATCATTTGACCTTACGTCCACCCATCCTCCACCAAATTCAAACATCATCCAGAATCCACTCCCTGATCACTAGCCACCAAAAAGGGGTCAACATGATTAGTCTCACTAGCACTCAGTTCAATCCCTCCAGCTTCATCACCAAGATCTCAAAACCTCAGAAAATCATTATCTTGCCTGATACCAACCAAGTGTCCAACTTGAATGGACACTCCCTCGAGCCTATTCTCCCTCCTGAACATGAGCACATGCTTGCACATATGTGGGATATGGCCCTAGATAGCCTAGTAACAGTCCTTTCTCCCGACATCAACATATATAGAGAAGGTTTAGTAACCCATGATCCATTTTCATCCCCTTATATCATCACACCACCATCACTATATACCTAACTCACCAATCTTTCATCCCTTATCAAGTCATCAACAATCCTCCACCTACAAGAATATAGTACGTACTAAATCGAGTCCCTCTAGGTTATCTAGTTAGGGAAGTAACAGATCCCAAACTATCACATGATTAGTTGGAAGAACTCACGACCTTCATCACCCAGTCAAGCAGAGTTTTCATACTAGTCATATATCTACATCCTGAGGGTAAAGGGAAAGAGAAAGTAATAGAAGAAGAAATTGAGAGAGAGATATAGAAACAGGCTAGAGAGGTAGACAAAAATGAGAGAAAATGAGATCTTTGAAGCAGCAATTTGGAAGTTTCACCTATTCTTAATCGAGCACTTATCCAAGACATCGACACAGGTTTCAATCTTAGGCCTTTTATTGATGTCAAAATAGCACAGAGAAAGATTCTTGAGTATATTCATAAAGTCCTTTGTGGACACCTCGATCACGCTAGATAGGTTTGAAAACATGGTAGCTAGAGTATCAACACCACAAGTTATAACATTCTTAGAGGATGGGATTCCCGAGGGTAACACTATGCACAACTGAGCTATCTACATCATGGCCCATTACTCTGACATATGTGTTCCCCTCATTTTGGTAGAAAATGGGTCCACCCTGAACATTTGCATGAAGGATACATTGGGAGTTGCCTCAGACTATGTGAAATCCAACTCATGTGACATAAGGGCTTTTGACAACTCTGTCATTCATGGCCAAGGAGAAGTGTACATTCCCCTAGTGATAGAAGGGAGAATATTCTAAGTTTAGTTCCAAGTGCTGAGCATACCATCCTCCTTCACAATGCTGTTGAGAAAACTGTGGATTCACCAGGCAGGTGTAGTCCCATCCACTCTCTAACAGAAAGTAAAGTTTATCATCAATGACGAGGTCATCACAGTACCAATAGATACAAATGTGATCACAATGACATGACAGAAGATGTTGGGAGTTCAGAACTTACAAGCTCCCAAAACTTTCACTTCGTATCAATTTGAGGTTGTACATATGGAGAAAGAAGTAGTAGATCTAAAAAGGAAGGCTGAAATACTTCCGTCAAAGTTCCATATGATGGCTAAGGTGAAGTTTGATTCAAACAAAGGCCTTGGCAAATTTTCTCAAGGAAGAAACAATCTCATCAAAGCCATCAGAGTGTCGTATAAGGCAAACCTAGGGTTTAAACCTTTGATCAAGCATCAGTTAAGGAAGAACAAAAAGAAGAAAGCCAGTTGCAAGGCTGCATAACACTTTATATCTACTTTTGGATTGCCCAATACTTACACCACCTTGCCAACTGAACCACCGGCTCAAACAGTAGCACGCAAGCTCAACATAGAATATGCACCAACATAATTGATCATCATTCCCCCTCCAATCATCAGCCAACACTCTGCCTACCATCTTGAGGCTGCTCCTTATACCCATATGTTCAATTCTAAGCCGTCCATCCCTGAGGTCGGGGAAAGTTCAACCCCCAATATCTCAGAACATAAGGAGGACAACCTAGCTCCCCTAAGTCTACTCTCTCTCCCTGGTGATGTCATGGAAGCACTACAATAAGTTATTATGAGTGGAGAGCTATACTTAGATGAGCTTGACCCTGATGAAGTCAACATGCCAGAAACATGGATGCCTATAGATACCAAGGAACAGATCGGACGAGCCAACTCAGCCACAACAGAGGACCAGGACCATTGATGTGGAATTCGCAAGCGTACGAAATCGTGCAAGTAATATAGTATAAAAATACTGATGTCGAACCCTAGAGAATTACTAATTACCAAAATAAATTATTCCTATTGCTATTTGATTAACTGAAAATTAATTTGATGAAAAAACTAAAAATAACAATTAAAAATAAAGAGAACTAAATGCAAATTAAAAATAAATCAAGTTGTAAATCAATAAAACTAAACCTAGGGCAGAGACTTTATACCAATTCACTCCTATGTCTTGAAAATTCAAACTATCATTGTTAAGCTTTTATTAAAGACCAAATTCCCTAATGTTCCAATATTTTCTCTCAAAAAATTATTGGATTAACTCTCAATTATCAATTCATTATATCTCTATATTGAATTTAAGCACTAAGAGTTTCTTAAGTCCCTTGGAATTTATTCTAAGTCTCATAGGTCATGTTTAGTATCTCTATTATTCATTCAACCTACGGTATTTATTATTTAAGACTAACTAGATTTTATCTCTCAATCTCAACCTAGTCCATTAAATCAATAAACTCTCGGTACCAAAAGAATTGAAGGCATTAAGAAGAATAATAAATACTTAGTAAAAATTTGCTTAACAAAGTCTAGCAATAATTAATCAAAACA
Organism: Platanus orientalis; assembly: GCA_025762735.1. Taxonomy (NCBI): domain Eukaryota; kingdom Viridiplantae; phylum Streptophyta; class Magnoliopsida; order Proteales; family Platanaceae; genus Platanus; species Platanus orientalis. The sequence goes on along the minus strand of JAOXJP010227229.1, from coordinate 919 downwards.
TAGTAATAAATTGGGCTACATCTTAGCCCTAGAAAACAAATTTAGTTCATGAAGAAAGAAATAGAAACAACAATTCGAAAAATAAACATCATAAGTTCTAGAGATGAGTGAAAAAAAACTTCATAAAGTGATAGACCAAAACTCCAACAAAGGGGCTGGATCTCGAGTTCCTCCCTTGATACCGTCCTCCATTTTCTAAGACTCGTCTATTCTCCCTCTCGTTCCACACTTTTAAGAAACAATTTCAATGGTGAATATTGGATGCATTCTTCCTTGCTCTCGTCGTCTTTTTATAATCGTAGAACCCCCTCTTTATTTCCTTTTAAAACTGAATTCTCCAACTGACAGTTTTTGTCTTCTGTCTTGACACTCAATTTTTGCTATCAAAACGACTTAATTTCAGAAAGTTGTAAACAACAAAATCGAAGATCTTCGTCTTATCTTTCCTCAGCAAGTTGAATCAATCAAATCTGATCTCTCTCGCCAAAGTTATGCTTGAATTACTGATGAACGTTTCAGGAATGACGAGTTTCATGATCAGTGCATTGTGGCGCGATTTACTCCTTGATAACGGATGATTGAAGACGAGCTGTCAACATCAAAGTTGAAGGGCTCTCTTATCTTTTTGTAGCCACCAAAATCACTCAATTTGGATTTTTCTATAAAAAGTTATGCCTGTTTTAGTGAGAACGGTTCTGGGATTTCAAGAAAAGAAGTTTCTCATTCTTAAAAAGGAACTTCTTCTAAAACATTTGTAGCTGCACAATCCATCTCTTCAAGGACGATTTTCAACTTCAATTAGGGCTTCCTCATGGTCCAAATTCGAAATCCAAGTAAGACCAAGATTGGGCTAAGGTTTCAGCTGTTCAAAACTTGTTTTCCATTCCAAAATCCATGGTTTTATGAGTTTATTTCCTCC
>JAOXJP010227228.1:0-11341 GCA_025762735.1 Platanus orientalis | reverse complement strand
TGAATGGGGTTCTAAAATGTGGACCCTCAAAGTCTCGTTGGTGCTTTTTAGGCTGTAATAAGGTGCTTTGACTGATTTGATTATGACTAGAGTATCTAAAAAGACTTCTTTGGGGATGCCTAACCTCCTAGAATCCAGGTTTGTTCTTCCTAAGCCATGGGTGCTGAGAGTCTTGATGCCTAAATGTTGTTATGCTGTCCTCATGCTATCACATGACCCGAGTCAAAATTTGGGTGCTAACATGGTATATAGCACCTAGCATGTATATATAGTATTTAGTATTTGTTATATAACATGTGACATGTGTATGATTCAGTTTACTTCATTTTTGACTCTCTTATGATTATCTTGTGACCTATGTATACTCGTTTCATAGTAGGGATACATGTTTAGTAAATGTGATATATTCTCATTTCTACTTTTATTCCTTAGTTTATCTTGATTCCTTCTATTTGCTTCTGTAGTTATCTTTGGCTTCTTTTAGTGTTTTGTAAACTGCATACCCTCTCGCAAAGCCCGTTAAGTTTACCCCAATTGGCACCACCAGCAAATGCGTAGGCGCACAGATTGGATTGCGTTGTAGGACAAGGAAGAGATGAAGAAGGGGCTTTTAAGCCTAAGGATGATACATTTTATTTCAGTTTAGTTTATTTTATTAGTGATGTAGTGCTTTGTTTATTTGAGATGGACCTTTTCGTGGGTAAGGATTGTATATACTTTATCAATAAGTGTAGGCCCCTTCTATTTTGAATGGTTATAAGATACTTTTGGATGGTCATGATGGTTTTATTAATTCTGTTGCACTTATTTGGATTATGTCATCATTATTTTATTCCATTACGATGTGTTTATCTTAGGTGGATTTAAATGGATGTTAAAGGATAAGAAAACAAATTTAAGTGGAAAAATGGTATGTGATTAAGTAAAAGGGTTAGTGACTCACTTCAAGCTCGTTGGTCTCTCATCTATGAGAAATAGGTTCGAGGGGTCATTGTCATGCCCCGAAACCCATACCAGTAGGGCCATGAATTTTGGCACATGACATTAACATTTTTTCATTTCACTTTACATTCAGTCATTCTTAACCTGTACATATTTTTTTTCGCTTTCTTCATTTACATTCATACGCAGCAAAATAATTCATCAATCACTTTCTAATGAACACATATTAATTACATTCCCATATAATTAAATAAATAGTCGGACACATTCAAATCCAACAACTGAACTCAAATAATAAACTCCCTAACTTATTACATCCTTTGAAATTTAAATTGAAATAACTGAACTGAAATAAATAGTCTCTAACCTAGATAACTAAAAATAAACAAGTGTCTAGTCACTAGCTCGCTCTATTTGGAACTGGTACTTTGCAATCTCTTCATCATTTGTGGTGTCAGATTGGGGTAAGTTTAACAAACTTAACAAGAAAACAATAAACTATGGAAATAGTGGATCAAGTCTTAGCATGATTTTAGAAACTAAACAAATACTTTTCTATTTGCAATTCAATATATATGACAGTTTATAAATCAATCTCATACATTGTTAAACATTTAATAACATTATAGTTTCATATAAAGAATGAAAATCAATGATAAACATATACTTTTACATTAACAGAACATAACGGATCAGATCATATTTCATTTCATAGCCAATACAATACAGAACATAACATATATATGTTATCAAGCTACAACATATAACAGTTCGCAGCATTTAAACCCAGCTGAGAAGGGTCTAGTTCGTAGCATTGAAACCTAGCTAAGAAGGGTCCAGTTCGCAGCATTTATACCCAGCTGAGAAAGGTTATTACTACATCCTATGTGGCAAGTAGCAAGATCCATAACAGTTGGCACCGATTATACCCAGGTGAGAAGGGTTCCATCAATAATTCTCCTTGATGAACAAGGTAACTTTCTAACAATACATATCATTCTCTTGTAGTTTCAATCAGTTCATATAGTTCATAGAAACAACATATAACAATTATTTACATTGACTAATTCAAAATAACAATATAAAAGCATACTTGATCCAAGTAGGCACAATCTATAGAATATGTTTTCAAATCAGATCAAATCTATCCAAAATAATACTTTTGAGAATCGCTAATGGTTAGGTGTAAAAATCAACACTTTTCTTTTACAAAAAATAGGATTTAGGATCACTAAGAATAAATCATAGATTAGACATATAGGTTCTTACAAATCAGTAGATCATTACTTGTAGGAATTATTTAGAAGATCAACATTCTTATAATAGCTTTTATAATTTTCAAGAACAAACCCTATTTTAAAACTATTGATTTTCCATCTAAAAACATAGTTCTACATGTATTATCAATACAAAACAGATTCAAACGGATGACACAACTATTTAAAATTATCTAAACTTAAAGACCATTTACTTTTATATCATATTCTTGTAAACATATTTTATTTCTTTCAAAGCCTTGTTTTAGAACTTTAGGCAAAACCAAAATCAATGAAAACGATTCAAATCTGGTGCAAAAACTATGTTTAATCTCTTCAAAATGGAATAATAGAGATCTAAGAACCTAGGAATTCAAAACAAAACAATAGTTTAATGCTCTTTTACCTCTTCAAGTTCTTTAAAAATCTTTAAAACCTAGCTTTCTCCCCTGTTCTTCCTCCTTTCTTTGTTCTTAAGGTTTATAGGTCAATTTTTATCCATTATATGGAACTCTCAAAAGTCCTAGGTGAAGTAGAACCCTAATTTGGGTCAAAATTAGAAGTTTCTAAACTTAAAAATTCAATCCTTGCTAAATTGGATCGATACAGGTTAAAATCCTATCGATCTGGCATGTTTCGGACCACTTTTCATGTAAACTCTGAGATGTTGGATCGATCCGCTAAGTTTGGATCAATCCAATCGGATTGATCCAGATGGCTTTTCCAAATTCGACCCGTTTATACTAAAATATCCATAACTCCCTCTAAAAAATTTAGAATCGATCTCCATTTGTTGTGTTGGAGACTAGACTTCAATACCTTTCCAATAAGGTATATATCATCATCTAATTCACTCAGGATTCATGCCAATGGGTCTAGAAAGTTACCCCAAATCTGTGGACATGTCAATATTGACACATTTTGGGAAAATGATCATAACTTCTTCTAGAAAACTCCTATTCACTTACCATTTATTGTGTAAGACTCTAGACTTCCGTGCCTATCCAAAAGTATAAGTTTTACTCGTAAATTCTTTCTATATTTTTGTTGGTGCCTTTCTAAAGTTGTGTCGATGATCAGATCAACATATGTGCATTTAAATGGTTCTATGTATGTACAGAACTTATGTGACATGTGTTAGCATTCTAAATGTGACACGTGTACAATAATATGTGTGTCATTGGGTGGGGTGTTACACCGCCAGCTAGACATCTTCCAAATTGATAGCTTTGAGATTATAGGATGAAGGAAAGTAGTTTTTCAAACAAAAATTTTGGTTTTTTACTTTCCTCAATATTGCTTTTGATATTGCTAAACACATTCCGATTCCATTTCTTCAAAGTATGTGTCTGTGGGGGGGGGGGATAGATTATCTTTTACTTTTTCCATTTTGGAATGAGTTGTCTATGTCTTTCCAGCCCTTCTTGATTTGATCCAGACAGTCAGTATGAGTGGTCCACATCTACTCAAATTTGAAGGGTTTAGGCAGAAATCACTTTTTATGAGAGGATTAAGGAGGATAGGAAGGTGATCGGAGCCAAGAGATATAAGATGTTCAATAGTTGTATCAGGATATAGGGTCCTTTAATCAGAATTAGCAGCCCCTCTATCTAGTCTCTCATGAATGAAAGCATCACCCTACTATTTATTAATCCAGGTGAATCTTGGGCCATAGAAGCCAAGATCAGAAAGATGGCAGTCATCCAAGATAAATTGGGCCATGTTCAAAATTGAGGGTGAGATTCTATTACCACCAAGCTTATCATTTCTAGACCATATATAATTCCTGTCCCCTATACAAAGGAGGGGATCAGGGATATTTTTGAGTTTGGAGATAAGATGGTTAACAAAATGGGCCTACTCTTGGAATCCGGTTCACCATATATAAAGACACCAAGAGGATTTGATATTGGCATAAAAAATGCTGGCTATTATATATCTATCATTGACATCAATCAATATTGCAAGCCTGTTACTATAGTGAAAAGCTTCTTGATCATCTTTGCCCATGGACATAAGCAGTCTTGCCAAACCATGTAAATTCCTGTGTTCTGTGTGATTGTTCGTTTGTTCTTTCACGTTTCTCTTTTCTCGTTTCGTTTCACATTGTTGTTAACCTGAATTCGATCCGTTTTGACATAACACAAACTTTTATAATATGAAACTCTTATGGCATATAGACTGTTACATTAAAACATTTGAATTATATATATTACACGTTAAAAGGAATACAAATATGTCCAATACATTTATCATGAATCAGTTTCATCAGTGGGTTAAGGAAGAGGTTAGTATTTGGCAAATTTCAAACATACAGATTCATGGTTTCAGTATATCCAAAATTCAGTATGTTATCAAAGTAAGTTCTATCATATGGTTGTGTACATCAACAACATCACTTATCTTTTCTATTATTGGTAACAAACTATATGACTTATTTACTTTCAAGAATTGGGCCTTGGTGCATTTAGATCTCCTTCAACCAAGCCAATCATACTTCTACTACTTGTAATACTCGTAGGTTATACCTACTTCTTACTAAGTGACTCATGAATAATATAATCTCATAAATATCCAGATACGAAGCGCCCTCCAACATACTTGACAAGTAAGACTATGATACCTGGCAAGAAAGATTTTTAATTTTACAGACTCACTAAGTGGGAGACAATCACTCTGGGTCACTTTTTTTATTTGTATTTTTTTCCATTGTATTCCTGCCATTATATGTTGATGAAGAACCCTACAATCCATGGAGGAAACTTTACGGTTAGGACTTAAGCACTTGACTATCAGTGGGCATGAGATTCTTCCCTTATTTGCAAAGTTAAATAGTAAGTAATTACAATACTTATAATCATCTCTAAAGAGAAAATCCCTTACAAGTTTGTCTGGTAGGTTTAGCAGTTAAAAATTCATGCAGATTGACTTCTACTTGTTTTAGTGTTTACTTTTATGTTGTTCTTGTATCATTATTGCCAGGTTCTCTATTTCATAATTCTCTCTCTCTCTCTACCAGTTCTTCTCTGTTAGCTTTTCATATCTTAGGGTCGTTTACTTGTAGTGTTAGTTATTGTAATTGATAAAAACAAATGGTACACCTTCACCTGCTCTTTGACAGCTACTATCATATGCCTTCTTTTCCTTGCTGTCATTTAGGTTTGACTGGTTCAGTTATTTTAAGGAGCGGACGATTGTCTGATGTCATTTTGCAACTTCAGGTAATTGATTCCTTGATCCAGTGCTTTTATTTGTGAAAGTCTGTCAATGTGAAAACATTCTAACATGGGAGGGAAAAAACTGCTAATTGCAAATGTTTCATTGAGTTCTCTATTCTTCAGAGATGGTGATTTTACGGGGACCAAAAAGAAGGAACATGGGACTTGATTATCTCTGTCTGCTAAATGTGCATGGTACTTTTATATGAACTATGTGTCCAGGGCTAACGCATTGTTAACATGACTATTTGCAATCAGTTGCAAACAGAACCCAGAACCCTTAACAGTTTTTGTATTGTTGACTAAAATACATTTCGCATTGGTTGCAAATGTGACTACATCCAACAAAGGTGTTACTTTTGCACAGTAACTAAAGAGGCCTACTCATCTTTTTAGACACAACAGAAATAAGTTGCTATTTTGATGCTCTTATTCTATTTTATTTATTTATATTCTACGTGGTGTCTGAGGTAGTAGGAGTGTAGGACTAAAGGGGTCCAGGTGTTGCACCACCTCACCCCCTCTTCACCTGTCAAGTTTCAGCCCAACAGATCTTGGCCATTGGAAAAAGAAGAGTCCCTTTCTTTATTTTTTTTTAATTTTCAAAAATAAAGGAATTGAGTGATGGTCAACGTAGGAAAATCATACTACATGATACAGTATGGAGCTCACGTGGACAAGGATCTGTCCACATGGCCAATCCAAAGGGTACTCTACCAGATGGATGGTTTGGATTTCCATGTCGGGTACTTGGGCTTCCATGTGGCAGGACACCTGCTTTAAAAGGAACTTAGGCTGCTATGTCTAAACAGTATTTTTTCCATATAGAGGTAGTATTCATAAAATCGCCCCAATAACAGTAAACAAGATTTTAAGTTTTAAGAAGAAAAAGTCATGGGTACATCTGCATGAAGCTTGGTTGAACTTCTAAAATTTCAAGTTAATAACCATCATTAAGTGCAGAAAACCTTAGCTGCTGACATTCTTGATATGATCGGAAGTAGGTAATGGTCATTTGCTTAACTTTATGTGACTCTGACATAGCCTACTTCATGGGTGTTCTGTGAAAATATGAAGTAGACTACTTATACCACTTTCAAGACTTGGTTGATTATCTCATCACTGCTGAGGTTAATTAACTACTGTAATTGTGATTGTAGAATTTTCTACTCAATTGTTGCACTTCTTAGTTCTTGCTCATATTTCACACAAGCAGTGTTTTTTTCTTTTCTTTTTTTCATTATTCTGTCAAATAAAGACATAGGCATAAGAAGATTCTATATGTGAAATCAGTAAAATAGATTGTCCATATCAAGATTGACTGTCAAACAGACAACTGAAGCTCTGAAGACAATGTTAGGGTTTCCGTGATGGGAGATTTTGCAGGGATGAAACGATTCTTGAATGTGGAGTTTAAGTCCTTTGAGTTTTGGACAGAGGACTATGATGGGGTTGGGGAATTTTCGATCATTGAAAGGTCTAAAGGGCGACCCCACAAGATTTGCTTCAGCACAGAGGCGTGTGGAAGGTTATTGAGTTTTTGCTTAAGGTGAAGGAGACTGGTACGGAGTTAGGGATGAAGGAGATGGTGCGAACAAAAAAGGCCACCATTGTTCCCTCTAAAGGAACGAATGATAGGGGGTCCTTTGTTCATGTCACGGAATGGCTTCCCTCTAAAAGGAATCAGTTCATTATAATCCCAGGTGATCTTGAGTTCTCGGGATGGACGAACATGGCGCTTATTCTTGGACAAATGCTAGCAGCGAAGAAGAAACACTTTTCTCCTCCTACGGAATTTGTGGCTTCAAAGAATGATGGTTTGTCTCAGTCCTATGGGTTGATCGATTCTTCCTGTGAAAGGAGGTTGGTGGGGACAAAATGGAATAGGGCTCTCATTTGTGAGGTTTGGGGAGCAGAGGTCAATTGGGATGCTGTGAGCAAATGGGTGTCTTGTGTTGGAGAGGGATCTAGCTCGTTTTCTATTCAGGTTTTTCTTCTCGGGTCCTCAAATTGGGTGATCTTCTTTCCGGATTTAGATAAGGCTGCTATAGGCTTCTCCCAGTGGGATTCAATTCCTTTGAAGAGAGGCATTATTCTGATTCACAAATGGTCGCCGGATATGTATAAGATTCTGGCACAGGCAGTCTCTGGAGCCAGATGGGTGAAGGTTGAAGGCCTGTCACCTCATTTGTGGTCGATGGAGGTTTTTTGAACCATAGGGATGCAGTGTGGGGGTTTGATGGAGGTCGATCCGAAGATTAAGGAGGGTAGGGTTCTATCGCCGGTTCGTCTGAAGGTGGGAGGAGGGGATTGGCTTCCAATCCCTCGACTGATTTCTTTGTAGCTGGGGGGGGGCTATTGGATATTGTTTGAAGAGGTTGAAGAGGCTATTTTAGGGCTGTCGAGGGTTGGGTCTAACTTTGTTGTGGTTCTAGGGAGCTGTGGCGGGAAGGGAAGGATAGGTGGGTGGTATGGGTCATGCAGGGGTATCTGACGGAAATGTATATTCTACCCTTGGGTCTAGCAAGAGAGGGTGGGAGAGCATGGCATCCATCAATTCAATGGTGTCGGATTAACTATAGAGGGTCGAGATTGATGTTGGTGTTGAGGTTCAAGCGAGAGATGAATTGGACGTGGTTACTGGGTGGGCTTTTCGAAATTCGAAGTTTGAATTAGGGGGCCTATCAAGGATCTCTGGCCCTGGGTGTGATAGTCCCGTTAGGCCCAATGGTGGGCTGGCCCAATCCTTTCAACTCAACCAACCTGGTTGAGCAGGAAGTAGCCCAACAAAGGTTTGGGTTAGGAAATTGGTTGAACCATCGGTTCAAAATATAAATGGGGAGACGATGAGTTATAAGCCCTAAATCCAATTCGACAAGGGGGGAGCGTCCCTGAAACCTACGCCTGAGGAGGACAATGAGATAGAGCATTTTGAGGTGGAGAGAAAAGCGACAATTGATCATCTTCAACCTTCAATGGATTAACCTAGTGACAGTGCAACCTAAACGATCAGAGGAGGTGAGGAATTCGACTTAATCACAATACAGTGGACATAGCGGTAAGGGAAACCCAGCCTTCTACCCTCTTTTTGTGAAAAGGAGTGTTGTTGATCGATGGGCCCGTGGAGAGGGAGAATAATGGAAGGAGGAGGACGTTACGCCTCAATTTGTGGAAGGTCTTTGCTTTAATACTCCCTCCAGTAGCACTTTCAAGAGAGAATATGGTCCCAACATTTTGGGAGACAATTTGAGGGCTCCCTCTGAGTCTAAGGAAGAGTACATGTCAGAGGTGAAGTTGGATGGGGAAGAGGAGAGCAGGAAGGGAAGTAGGAGTTGATCAACATCTTTGATGATCACAAGTAGAGTGTTTGTCTGGTTGAGTATGAGTCATCGAACAGTAATTTTCCTTCCGACGAATCTTTGGAATTTGGTAAGCCTTCAGGAGAGCGGGAGAGCGGTTCTTCATGTTGTCAAGTTCATGATCCAGGTAACCCTAATGCCCCAAACCTCAATTTTATTTGTCAAATGTCTATCTCTACTTTTGCCAATCGTGTTGCAAGTCTTGTCCAGGGCACTGAATCTGTTCGAATGATGGATTGCCAGAAAGGGAATTGTGAGGAGGGGGTTGATACGGGGGATTATGAGGACAAGGGAGAGTAGGGAACAAAATTTGATGAAGATAAGCAGGAGGCCGTTGTCTTTATCAATAAGATGGGGTTCAAGGTTTTTGATCGGGATGGGAATCTGACAAAGTTGTCAAACTACTTGACATTGTAGGAAAAAGATTGTAGTAAAATGGGGGAGGGGCAGCGGGGCTCCACAGGAGCTAGGGAGCTGAGAAAATTAGCTTGGGATATGAAGGATGGCAAAACGGGGGAGTGTGATGAGAATGTTAGGAGGTTTGGAAGAGGAAACTTGTCAAAAGTTAAACTATGAAGATTGTTTCTTGGAATGTTCGAGGGTTGGGGGATTATAAAAAGAGGAGATTGATTAGAGCATGTTTTCCCAAAATCGGTCCGGAGTTGGTAGTTTTTCAAGAAACTAAGAAAATGGTGATGTCTCACCGTCTATTATGTTGGTCTGTGGGGAAGGAGCAATCTGAATGGTGTGCCCTCTCTTCTATTGGAGCGGCAGGTGGAGTAGTGTGTGCTTGGAATCCTCTTTATCTTAAAAAGAGGGATGAATTTCTGGGAAATTTTTCCATTGCTGTGATTTTTATGGATTTGGTGCAAGGGAAGGAATGATTATTCACTGGGGTATATGGTCTGGCATCTACAACAAATAGGGCTGATTTTTGGGACAAATTATTGAGAATTAAGGACAGATGGAAGGGTCCATGGGTGATGGGTGGAGATTTCAATGTGATTTGTTTTGTTCATGAGAAAAGTGTTGCGGGAAGGATTTCTAGAAGCATGAGGGATTTTGGGGAGCTGGTTAACCTTTGTAATCTTTGGGATAGCCTTCTTTCAAATGCTAAATTCACATGGACTAGTGGAGGTGATAATCTTATCATGAGTAGAATTGACAGGTTCTTGGTTACAAGGGATTGGGAGGAGTTTTATCACAATTATTTTCAAGAAGTGAATGCGTGAACAACTTCTGACCATTGGCTTGTAGTGATGCATACTTCTATTAGGAGTTATGGCCCAAAGCCATTCCGGTTTGAAAACATGTGGACCACGCATCCTGATTTCCGAGCTATGATTGAGTTGTGGTGGAAGGAATGTGAGGTTGAAATAAAAATGTCTTTGGTCGTCTTAATGATAATAAAAATAAAATTTGGGCGGAATTGCATTCCATTGATGTAGAGATTGAAGAAAGGACTGGGTGTATGGTGGAGCTTAAAGATTGGAGATCGGAGTCTCTGGGGGAGCTGGATAGGATTCTCAAAGCAGAAGAAATCTTTTGGCACCAAAAATCCAAAAACAAATGGCTTAAGGAAGGGGATGGGAACACACGTTATTTCCATAAAATTGCTAACGACCAAGGAAGAATCTATGTTGAGTTTGGTGATTAATGGGGAAGATGTTGATAATTTTGAGAGGATGGTGGATGAAGCCACTAGTTTCTTTTTTAAGTTGAATCTAAAGGTGGGGGAAGACTTATTGTTGAAGACTTTTTTGAAGCCTCCTTGTCTAGGAAATGGGCAAAAGCTTTGGAAAAGAACTTTAGCAAAGAAGAGATAAAGAAAGCTATTTTTTTGTATGGATTGTACAAAGGCCCTAGGTTCGGATGGGTTCTCTATGAAATTCTATCAATAGTGTTGGGATACAGTTAAAGGAGACCTAATGGATGTTTTTCAGGAGTTCTATGAGAGGAGTCAATTAAATATGTCCATGAATTCCACTTTCCTTGTGTTGATCCCTAAGAAGGATGGCGCCAGGTCTTGGGGGATTTTAGGCCCATCAATCTAGTTAACAACCTTTACAAAATCTTGTCCAAGGTTTTGTCTTTGCGTTTGAGATTGGTTATGGGTATGGTGGTCTTGATTACCCAAAGTGCTTTCATTATAGGGAGATAAATCACTTATAGTATTCTAATTGCCATTGAATGTGTGGATGAGAGAAGAAAGAAGAAGTGGTTAGGGGTGATTTGTAAGTTAGACATGGAGAAGGCTTACGATAAAATTGATTGGGACTCCTTATTTTGGGCTATGAGAAAAAAGGGTTTTGGGGAGAGGTAGGTGAATTGGATGGAGGGATGCATTGGTGATCCCTATTTCTCGTTGCTTTTGAATGGTACTCTAAAAGGTTTCTTTAAATCTTTAAGGGGGTTAAGACAAGGTGACCCCCTATCTCCCTTTCTATTCTCAATTGTGGCAGACGCTTTATGTGTTATTCTGAAGAGAGCGGATCAGGTGGGGTTGGTGGCAGGTTTTAGGGTGGAAGCTGAGAATTTGCGGGTATCTCACCTTCAATTTTCAGAT
>JAOXJP010227227.1:0-11341 GCA_025762735.1 Platanus orientalis | reverse complement strand
CATATGGTGTCATCTCTTGTAAATATGTTTGTTTTGGTTTCTCTTTCCGATTTCTTTTGCCTTTTCTTTATTTTGATGTCACTTACACGGTGATTCTCTCTCTTTGTATTTTGTTGTTTGCTTGCTTTCAATAAAATACTTCATTACCTCTCAACAAATAGTTGGGATAAGGCTGTTTGTTGTTGTTGTACCTCTCAACAAAAAAAAAAAAAAAAAACAAAAGGTTAAGCAAGACATTTTTTCTGAGCTTTTTGGCCAGCTAATCAGGTAGAAATTTTGCCCAGTGTTGTGTATATATATATCTGTTCTGTGAAACCATATATTCATAGTATACTATAAATTTTCTCTTGAATCCTATAATGTTTTACTTGTAAGATGTACTGTTGTCCCTCTCCATTGTGTTATGAAGTTTGTTCCTTGTTCTTCTTCATTCCAGATCTTTGGGTACCTTGATGTGGAAAAGCATGGATCGATTACATTTAGACAGGTAACTGCCTGATATTTATACTATCTATAAATGAATTTCCTTCATGGATTTCCACAGTAACCATCAAACTCAAGTGTTATTTGTAAAGCTCTGATACACAAATGTACTTGGACTTGGGATCTTCATATTGATGTTTGCACCAATATATACTCAATTAACACATCATATGTTCCAGGAATAATTTAAGTTGTAAATGGACTCATTTTGACTATCATCCTATCTTCCTCACTGGACAGTACTTATGTCCTACTGAGATCTTGTTATAGACAGCATGAGGAAACTCATTTCTGTGCTCTCACTGGAGGAATTAAAGGGAGAAAAGAAATCAGTGCTACCGTAAAAATCTCTGTAGTAAAGGAAAACTAATTTTGTTGGAAGCTTCTAAAATATATGCAGACACAAAGATGATTATGCAGACGGAGTCCATAGTCAGTTAATTCTGATTCTTAAGAGATCAATGTTCCATGTGAGAACAGACCCTGATGTAGGAATCAAAGGGAAAGGAGATTGCCACACTAATTAAATATGAGCAGCCTAAAGATTGAATCTTGAATATTAAAGAATACTAAAATTTCAAGAAATTAGAAAACATGCAAGTATCAAAGAATAATTCAAGAAAAAGAAGGGATAAAGGAAGTAGAAAATTAAAGAAAAATTAAAGAAAGGATAAAGGAAATTGAAAGAGGACCAATAATCCCCAAGTTGGAGATTTCAATTTTGAAAACCTAAAATCAAGGGGACATGGTGGGACACCGAGTTGCCCACTCTATTTTAAGGTGTTTATTTATTTGATAATGAATTAAAAAAAATGCATTTAAAGGTGTACAGCTGAAAGGTATAGGTTGAGGGTTCAAGAAATTGGGGAAAATAGGATTTGAAAGTTGGGGAAAAGTATATGTATAGGTGTATGGGATTATGAAGAATCTAGATATGCAAGGAATTAAGGTTGAATGGCTAGGTTAAAAGTAATTGGAAAATATGTAATTTGCTAGAATTTTTTTTGTACCAAATAGAATTGAAGAGAGAAGAGAGAAAAACAAGAAACAAGATGATATATATATATATATATATATATATAAGGAGATTCAAGAGAATGATGTAGATGAGAAAAATGATGAAGAATAGGGGATAAAGAGAGGGTATTTCAAAAAATAAAAGAGAGAGAGAGAACTAGAGTGGTGTTAAAGAGAGAAGAAAAGAGACAATACAAGATGAGAGAGAAAAGATTACTCACCTTAACGTAAGAGGTTTGGAGAAGAAAGCCAAGCTCCACGAGCAGCTCAAAATTCACTTCTGTTCATTCCATCACCAAAACTGCCGTACAAGAGGTCTTAAAAGACTTTTTTTTAAGAAAAACTGAATCAAAATACCCCTTACGATCAGCATGAAAAAAAAAAAACCCTATAATCTGGAAGAAAAAAAAAAAAAACTCTTAAAAACAATTCTTAAACTATTCTAATTTGTTCTTAACCCCTTCCCATGGCTCATATGGCCTTATTACATAATTTTCATGCCCAAAATTAAATTAAAACAAACTAAAAACATAAAAATAAAGGTGAAATCATGTGAGACAATAAGTTGTCTTCTTGAAGACTTTTGTATATTGCTTCTCTAATTACAACATCAACACTGCATCAATTACCCCCTTTGAAAAGAACTCAACCTTGTTGAGTTTTGGGGTGGACCAAGTATGCCATCTCCATCTAGAACTCGATGAAGCAAATAAGAACCCGCAATCTTTTTCAGCTTTGAGATCAAGAACATCTGAACAAGGCACTATTATAACTTTATTCTTCCCATGCTAAAATGAATAGGTGTTCTTAAACCCACAATGTTGGACTTTCTTATCATACAACCACGGCCTACCAAGTCAAATATGACACACTTTCAAAGGAAGTACATCACATAAGACCTGATCATTGAATGCCCCAAGGAAATAAGTGACAAGATACATCTCCTGGATCTTAAGATTGGTATTGTTTACCCATGTCACTTTATAAGGAGAAGGATGCGATTCCGTTTTCAACCTTAGCTTTCTGCGTGCCTCATCAAACATGACATTGGTGCAAGTACCTCCATCAATCACAAGTGAACACAATTGTCCATTGCACCTAACTCGAGTTTGGAATATGTTCCACTTCCAGTCCTCAATTTTTTTGGCTTCTCTAGTAGCTAAGATTGGATGCAAAACATAAACAGGACTCTCATCCTATTCTAGTTGATCCTTTTTCCTCTTTCAGGTCGTCATCCTATGTATTCTGCCTATCTGACAAATTCACTACACGCTGAGGACAGTGCACATACAAATGACTGATACTCCCACATTGGTTACATGATCCTTTGCCTCTATGTAGAAGCCTTTGGTTGTCGTGCTCTAGGAGGTGTAGATGTCATGTCTGGCCTAGATCCTGTTGAAGTAACCTTACTAGGTTGTAGTCTAAATGCTGGCCTGCTCATAGGATTACTAGAAGTATGGCTCATGAGTCGATGAGAACTGTCAGAGAAAGTTTGTTTAGGTTGAATCCCCCTTAACCTTCCTCTACCTGATAAGCAATTTGGACTACATTATCAAGTGTAGGCAATCTCACACAAGACAATCCTGCTACAATCTGTTGATGCAAACCACACCTATGCATAATTATCACTGTCATCCTCCCACTTAGCCTTGGCATGCGCCATCAAACAGCTGTGTAAGCTCCAAATGTGGTCTCTACCTGTATCCTAGAGGCTAAAATCTTCCTTTCATTACTACTTTCAAGTCCTCCCAATTTCTTAGGCTCTTCCTTATAATTTTTCCACCATATTCGAGTTGTATCCTGAAGCTTGGCCTCTGCAAATTACAAGCATCTACCCTCAGGAATCTTATGCCAAGAAAAGAATGACTCTACACTGTGGATCCAATCAAGGAAAACATTTGGATCTTGTCCGTCACAAGAATCATGCATCTCGAGCTTAACATGGCAATCCAGCTCTTGTTGGATA
The DNA here is from genome assembly GCA_025762735.1 of Platanus orientalis. Lineage (NCBI taxonomy): Eukaryota > Viridiplantae > Streptophyta > Magnoliopsida > Proteales > Platanaceae > Platanus > Platanus orientalis. The sequence continues at coordinate 7,872 of JAOXJP010227227.1, read as the reverse complement.
GCACTATATGGATGCTCAATCTTCTCACAATACCCACACCTAGGCTGCTCAAATTGCTCTTTATAATCCTTTCTAGGATGGATCACTTCATGGCTGAAACTGTTGTAATGTTCATGCACCTTGTACGCTATGGTGGTGTTGTAAAGGAGGCACTGTATGAGAATCTTCCCTATCCTGGATAGGTAGTTGATGGGTTGCATTAGAAGATTCCAATAGAGGCAATCTAGCTACAATCATTCAAAAGCCTGAAAATAGGCCCTAAATTATACTTTTGAAAGAACCCTATAATTTATTATTATTTTTTTTTTGAAGAATAACTAAGAATATATTAAGAAACAGAATATAGTATAAACAATACAGCATAATGGAAAACCAAATTAGGAATGGAATGGAAAACCAACTTAGGCTTTTGATTGAAAATATCCCAACTAGAATGGAATTAGTTGGGAAAAAAGCTTTGATACCAATGTAGGAATCAAAGGAAAATGAGATGCCCATAGTAATTAAATATGAGCAAAAGCCTAAGAATGCTGAAGTTTCAAGAATTTAATTCAAGAAGTCAAATATTTCAAGAAAACAGGCAAGTATCAAAGAATTTAATTCAAGAATGATTCAATTATCAAATAAAAGTAGAAAATTAAAGGAAATTGAAAGAGGACTAAAAATTGCCAAATTGGAAATTTCAATTTTGAAACCCTAAAATCAATGGGACATGATAAGACACCCAGCCACCCACTCTATTTTAGGATGTTTATTTATTTGATAATGAAAATTTTTAAAAATGGATTTAAAGGTGTACGACTGAAAGGTGTTTAGGGTTCAAGAAATTGGGAATATTTCAAGAAAGTTGGGGAAAAGTATATGAATAGGTGTATGGGATTATGAGGAATGTATATATGCAAGGAATAAGGTTTGAATGGTTAGATTAAAAGTAATTGGAAAATATGTAATTTGCTAAAATTTTCTGTACCAAGGAGTAAAGAAAAGAGAGAAAAACAAGAAACTAGATGGAAAAAAAAAAAAAGAGATTCAAGATAATGATGTAGATGAGAAAAATGATGAAGAATAGAGGATAAAGAGAGGGTATTGCAAAAAATAATAATAATAACAAAGAAAAGAAAAGAAAGAGAGAACTAGAGTGACGTTAAATAGAAAATGGGAGAAAGAGAGTAGAGAAGAGACAATAGAAGAGGAGAGAGAAAAGATAACTTATCTTAATGTGAGGGGTTTGGAGTAGAAATCCAAGCTCCACGAGCAGCCCAAAATTCACTTCTTTTCATTCCATCACCAACACTATCGTGCAAGAGTTCCAAAAGACCTATTTATTATATAAAAAAATCTAAACTGGACCAAAATACCCCTGTACAGCCAGCATTAAAAAAAAATCCACTAAAATCTGGAAAAACACTTAAAAACAGTTCTTAAATTATTCTAATTTGTTTTTAACCCCTTCCCATGGCTCATATAGCCTTGTTACATAATTTCCATCTCCAAAATTTAATTAAAAGTCCCTAAAAACATAAAAATAAAGGTGAAATCATGTGGGACAGCAAGCTGTCTTCATGAAAATTCCTTTGTATTTTTCTTTGGGCTTCCAAAGAGGATATTGCTTCTCTAACCACTGCATCAGAACCCCCCCCCCCCCCAACTTGTTTTCAATTGGAGTACTTTTAATTGTTCAACTTCTAGAAATATATCATCAGAGTTGAGTTTGCATGATGTTTACTGAAAGTATCATTAATTTGTTTCTGAGTCTATACTATACTAGCTAAGTTTCAATGAAGCGAATCCTCAGACCTTCAATGATTCTGCCGCTGGTCATTCTTTGCTTGAAAGGTGCTTGCATGTGAATCTTCTATTATTCTTTCTTGAACATCATCTTATTTATCTGGTCAACATTTCTGCTCCTACAGAAAATCCTCCGTGCTTTCATACATTTTCTTCTCCTCTTTTTTTTTTGGTGTTTTCAAGCTAAATTCTATTCATTGGTGTTTGTGTTGTGTAAATTGTGGTTGACACCCCATGCGTTACAATTATGCTACTTAGAAAATCTCAAGAGCTAGACTGATAAACAGTATACTGTTTGGCATCTTATATATATATATCCACAGATTAAGAAAACCATATCAAAATTAATATTTGTACCCCCTGGAGCTGAGCATGTCATCACTGATCGCCATATTTGTATTGGTAAAATGTGTGTATACACAGCTAATCATGGAACATGGAATTATGTATTGTGCAGTTCTTATTCGGATCATCTCATATCCTGAAGCAGCCATTATTTTGGCAAGCCTGCCAATTAGCCTTCACTGAATGTGATGCAAGAGGTTACAATTATATCTCACAACTGCAGGTATATTGTTCTCTTTTTTCCATTCAACCCCAACCCCACCTTTTCCTTATTTTTTTAAATATTTGATTTTCTTTTTTAAAAGTTAAAAAGAAAGAAAAAAAGGTAGCTTTGCACCACTGGCTTTTCCCTTAATAGTTTCTTTTTCACTGCATCTGAATTTTGCATTCATCTAACTGCTGAATGCATTTGGAACAGTTACAAGACTCCCTTACGCCAGCAATTCCAGATATGAGTGAAGAAGAGGTTTGCAAACCATAGATTCATCTTACCACTTTGACAGCACGGTTAACTTCAATCCCTCCATTTGGTTGGCATTTATTACCATATTTGATTATTTTGCACATTGCAGGTTAATGAACTGTACAAGTTATTTGATACCGATGGTGATGGAAGGGTCAGCAAGGAGGATTTTGAGACCTGCCTACAAATAAACCCACTGCTAATAGCACTCTTTTCACATGGTTTGGTGTGCAAGGACTTACTGGAAGGTGATGGGAGACTGGAGGAGGCTGTGTGAAGAATGAGTAGTGGTTAATGGTTGTGAGAAGATTGAGTGATAGTTGTTTGGGGTGTGTGCCTGTGTTTACCCCCTGGAGAGGGGCTGTAAACTTAAATTTGGAAACTGATCAAAATTTTTATTTAACCATGTAAAATGCCTTAAAAGATTGGATCTTTATGTTTTTTATTTTTATTTTTTATTTACAGCAAAACTGATCAGATAAAAAGCAAATAGCGTTAATTTTTGTCATATTGACCATAACCGAACACCATTTACACAGTACACATGCCAAACTGTTGGATGATTTACATTACAGTACACTTGTCCTTTGACTTTGAAGGCTGCTTGGAAGAAGATGAATGACTGCCACTGCTTCTAGGCACCTGAAACGGTGAATTTTATATCAAACGAAAAATGCCCTATCTCATAGCACTTCTGTAAAAGGACAGCATGAAGTATGGTATTGCCGCTACAATAAAGCAGTAAAAATCTAGTTGCTAACAGATTGCTGTTAGTAACACTTATGCGTATCCTTGTATTTTGAGCTGTTAATTTGACGCTCAGATTACCAAAATAATACAATAATAATAATAAAAACAGATTGCTGTGACATATGGACCGCAGTTGTATGGAATGGGTGGTATCCGTGTAAAATTGTTGCAAGATACCGTAGATGTTGACATGAATGTTCTTATTTTCAGTCTTCAGATAAAAGCTATATCATGGTATACACCATTTACGAAGAGATGGCATTTAAAATCCTCCAGCCCCAAGATCCATTAACAATAGCATGTTATCCATTTTTCTGATTATTTATGGTATAAAATCATCACTCCTACCTAAATTTAAAAAAATGATAATTATAGCCTACAATAAATATCTCACACAAGCCACTCTGCATATCCGCCACAATCTTAGAAGGGTTATGTGAATTCTCACTTTTCGCTCATTGCAGTTAGCATAAATGAGTCTTGAACAAGTTATAAAAAACAAGATCAATCAGGCATTGCCATTGACAGTACCACCCAAGAATTAGCATTCGAAAATGCTGAATATTGCACCCCAAGGCCCATATTTTTCAATATAATTTCTTTTAAATGATCCAAATCTAATTAGGCTTGTCCACCACTCAACCCATGCATATCAACATCCTACCTCCCTTCAGCCAAATAATATCTTGCTTTCTCTTCTCACTCATCTTCAGCCATTAATTGGCCATATGATGTGGTGAAACTAGAAGACCCCTTGTTACAGTGAGGCACCCAAGGAAGCTTGATTCCAATTGGAATATAGTATAACCAAGTGTTATGAGATTGTTCGATTGCATATAATTTTACCCCTGAAAACCTCTTAGATACGACCCATTTTGGCACTCCCTATGCAAGTCTGCCACATGTCCATACATTTGTATTTGTGCTTAATCAGAGCCTAAGTACTCAAATTCAAGAATTCCCTAACCTCTGGATCAATCATAGAGAGAACCATGGGAAAGTAGAGAATAGAGGACTCAAAAGGTTTATGGACTGTTACATTGTTAACCTCTGGATCAATCTTAGCCATTTTATACCCATATGAATCTCCGAGTACTAATCATATATGGGCACTTCAAACGGTTATAATCATCTCCTCTCAATAATACATGTGTTCTTCCTCACCACATCTTGCTACTGAATATGAGTTTCTATGAAACACTCCTTTTCCTATAGTTGTTTGGTTGCAAAGAAAAACTTTAGTGTTACAATTATCATGAGAAAGGGACAATTTTCAGGCAATAGTGTGAAAATAATATGGCAGTAGACAGAAAATAGTTAGTTGCATGAGAAATTTTCGAAAATTGAGGATTTCTGGTTCTTGGCAACCAGACAGCTTGAAAATGATTTTCTTGAGAAAAACTTGCCAAAAATCATGAGAAAACCAGCTTTTCATGGCAACCAGACCGTGCTAGAGCAGGCTATGAAGCATTCAGCTTTTACTTTTCATACTACGATTGGTTGCCAAATTATTGATGATGCAAGCAGATCAATAGCTAGTATTGCTTGCTAATTTGAGTTTAGTCTTCTGAAGAAGCTTTTCTTTCTATTTAAGAAAATTGAGTCTCCTCAAAATGGTATTCAATGGTGTGTATGGCCCCATAGAGATAATGTATGGGAGGAATTGGAGAAGATTGCTGGGTTCTGGCCTCTGATTTTGTGGATAGGAGGTGAGATTTAATGTTACTCATTTCTCGTTGGAGAAAAACAGGGACTGTTGGGTATACAAATTTTTGAAAATCTGTTGATCATAAGATGATTGACTGTCAATTATAAGGATTGCCGTTCACTTGGTCTAATAACCAACAGGTCCCTGAAATGGGTAGATTAGATCATTTTCTAGTCAGCATAAAGCATTGCCCAAAACAGGCATCAGATCATCCCTATTCACTACTCAAATGAAGATTCAAGAAGAGGGCCCATTCTATAAGGTGGCTTGAAGTAGATAATTTTTAGACCTTATAAGAAATTGGCAGATCTCTTTCAGAGTTGAGCGATCAGTATGTTTTGAATTTAGAAAAAATTAAAATCTCTAAAGAAGCTCCTAAAAAATCGAATAAAGAGTTACTAGAACAGTGACAAAGTGAATGGTGCCCCAAAAGAAAAGAAGATGAGGACACAAGAGAAGAGGTTAGTCCTTTAAAAATGGAGAAGCCTATCAGAATGAAAGTAAGAGCAGAGCTCAAGAAAATGGTCAAATCACCCTGAGGATTAGGTAAAACTTAGAGAATGGCTAAAGTTGGAATGACATCAGGGCCAACACATCAGTGCCAAAAAGTGAAAAACATCCCCCAAAAAAGTGTATTATCACTTTTTCGGCGCTGATGTGTCATCCCTAATGTCATTCCAACTTTAGGCACTTTCTAAGTTGTAGTACCTAATCCCATCTCGTCAAATCAGCCACTAACAGTAGGTTAAACTAAGGAAGGCTACCCATATACGGAGACTCCCTTTGCACCCCAGATTTGGCTAAACCATTCGCACTAGAATTTGCCTCTCGGAATCCAATGGAATGAGGGGTTCAACACATGCTAGAGAACGCACTTGTGGGTCAGCCTCCATAAACCTGAATCTCCTGACTTCATCCATCCAATAACTGTGGCCAAATCACCTTCCACAATAAGTAGGGGTGGGCACGGGCCAGCCCAGCCCGAGGCCGGCCTAAGGCCCAAACTTTTATATAGGGCTGGGCTTGGGCTTACCACCACCCAGCCCAAGGCCCGAACTTTTATACATATAATTTATTTGTACTATATATAATATACTAAGTATTCTAAAATCATCAATATTACATAGCTTAGTTGATAAAAAATGGTTTTTTGCAAAAAGGTCTTAGATTCAAGTCCTATTGAAATCAATGTTTTTTATAGTAAACAATCCTTAGAATTTAAATATAAAGTTTTCTAAGGTTTTTAAAAACTAGTAAAATGTTATAGCTTAATTGGTTAGAGCACTAGTTATTACATATAGGTCTAGAGTTCTAACCTAAATCTCAGCATTAAAACCTTTTGAAATTCATGGGCTGGCCCGAAGCCCGATAAAATAATTAGGGCCGGGCCCAGGCCTAAGTTTGTTAAAAAAAATTGGGCCCAAGCCCCGGCCCAAGCCTGAACTATAATTAAAGGGCCAAGCCTGGGCCTACCATGGCCCGGCCCATGCCCACCCCTAACAATAAGATGACAAGGGACTAAAGAATAAGTATTCCTCAGTCCAACCACTAAAGCCTAAATTTCTGTGGAGATGGCATTGCTAGAACCCATAGGTCCCAAGTAGGTCATCAAACTATATCGTCTCTAAAAAGGCCTCCAAAACCTGAAGGGCCCAGATTCCCCATTGAGCACCCATCAAAATTCAATTTAAGGAATGATGCCGGTGGAGGGCTCCACGAGATTATGGCTTTAGGAATAATGGGTGCAGAGAAAGCAACTTCTAGGAAATTCTTGATATGCAAATCCATAGACAACCCACAAAAAGTATAAAGTGAGGACGCCCATAGTACCAATCTCACAAGAATTGAATCAATCAGCTACCTAATATCTCGTCTCTTATCATGAAAAATTCTTCCATTATACTTCACCCAAATAGACATGAAGAGCACATATCACCATAAAAATTACCTCTATTACCAAATAGAACAGGGTACCAACTCCAACGAAAATCCATGATGTCCTATGGGAAAGCTAAGACACACCAAACAAGTTAACTCCCTCCAAATCTCCCTCATAAACTTACAATGGATGAAGATGTGATTTACTGTTTCCCCGTCTGAGAGGCAAATTTGGCAAACGCGACAGAGGATATACTAACCTTTTCTCTGGTGGTGGAGCATATCCCCATGCTACACACTAGTAGACAACTTCCCAACATAAAGAATTGTACCTAGGAGGAGCATGATTTTTCCACACCATCTTGTACAGGAATGCGGGGATGGTGACATCAGATGGACCTTGGGAAAGCAATGATCTCCAAAAAGAGGAAGAATTAAAGAGCCCTTTGGAGATATGGACCAAATACAGGAATCTTGAAGCGAAGGATCAATGAAGACATCAGATAACAAGGAGAATATGAGAGTGAAGACTTCTAATTCAATCTCTCAAACCTCTCCGAAGGCCCCAAGCTACATTGGAAGAGGGATTGGGAAAAGAATAGAATTCTGATATGGACCAACCTTTCTTGCAGGATACAGAAAAATCTAGGGGTGGGCATGGGCCGGGCTGGCCCGAGCCCGACCCTCAAATTGGCTCAAAAAAGCCCGGCCTGGTGAGGGCCCGAACTTTTATTGAGGGGCTAGGCTTGGGCTTACCTCGACCCGACCCGAGGCCCGAATTTTTATATATAATATATATGTATTATATCTAATATACTAATTATTTTAAAATTATCAATAGTATATAGCTTAGTTTTTACAATAAGTATTGGATTAAGTCCTAGTGAAATCAATGATTTTTTAAAATAAACAACCCTTAAAATTTAAATATATAGTTTTC
>JAOXJP010227226.1:0-11341 GCA_025762735.1 Platanus orientalis | reverse complement strand
CTAGAGAGTTCCCAGGGGCTCATTGAGTGCTCATGGCTGATACAGGTGCATTTATTGTACTTTGGAGACAGATTAGGGCAATTGAAGGGCATTGTGTCCTCTAGGGTTTTCTTGGGAAGATTTAGAGCTTATGAGGGTACGGCCACTGACTGGCCGAGTTTTGACTTGTATCGAGCCTTCAGGGTTTTTTCAAAGGTTCGATTTTGGGGGAAAATGATGTATTTTAAGGATATAGGGGCAAAATGGTGATTTTCTTATCTTTTTGTACCCCAATATAGGAATGTTGATGAGATTTGGAGAATCATGGAAAAAATTGGCTCCATAGCTTATGGTTTGAGTTTTTTAAAGGTGTAGGGGCAAAATGGTCATTTACTAATTTTTTGGATTTTTAATACTGGAGGCTTTACGAAAGTAGCTAAGACCTAGATGCCTTGTGGAAAGTATTTTGGGAGTTATGGGAAAAGATGGGTTCAAATGGAGTTTTATTAGGTTTGATTTGGGCTTCTAGGAGTGTAGGGGTGGAATGGTAATTTGCCAGCCTTTTGATGCTTCAATGTGGGAAGGCTTATAAAGGTTGGTAAATTCAAGGTGCCTCGGTTGATGTAGAAAAGTTGAAAAGTGGGGTTTGATTGGGTCTAATTTGGGCTTCTAAGGGTGTAGGGGTATAATGATAATTTGTCAGCCTTTCGATGCTTTATTATGGGAAGGCTTATGAAGGTTGACAAATTCAAGGTGTCTCTATTGGTGTAGAAAAGTTGAAAAATGGAGTTTGATTGGGTCTGATTTGAACTTCTGGGGGTGTAGGGGGTAGAGTAGTAATTTGCTAGCTTTTTGATGCTTCAATGTGGGAAGGCTTATGAAGGTTGACAAATTCAATGTGTCTCTATTGGTGTAGAAAAGTTGAAAAGTTGAGCTTGATTGGGTCTGATTTGAGCTTATAGGGGTGTAGGGGTAGAATGGTAATTTACTAGCCTTTCGATGCTTTAATGTGGGAAGGCTCATGAAGGTTGATAAATTCAAGATGTTGATGATTTAGAGTACTTTTACCATGTTTGCAACCAGAATGTCTATTGAGAATGCTTGCCTAGTCAAAGTTTAGGTGTGTCTAGACCTAAGTCTTATCCTATGCTGTAATGAAACCATCTGACTTCATTTATAGACCTGAGTCAAAATTTAGTTGCTGACAACTGGATTGGACAGTCATGTCATCAACATAGACCTCCATTTCTTTGTTGATCATGTCATGTAAGAGGGCAGTCATGGCCCATTGATATGTTGCACCTACATTCTTGAGACCAAAGGCCATGACTTTGTAACAGAATATGCCCCAAGGGGTTGTGAAAACAGTCTTCTCTCGGTCTTCCACTGACATCGTGATCTGATTGTAGCCTGAGAAGCCATCCACGAAGGACATCATCTCATGTCTAGTAGTACTGTCTATGAGCACATCAATGTGGGGCAGAGGAAAGTCATCTTTGGGACTAGCATTGTTTAGGTCTCTATAATCTATACACATTTGGACCTTGCCGTCCTTCTTAGGTACAGGGACAATGCTGGCTAACCAATGGGGATATTGGACTGACAAAAGGAAGGCTGAGTCTAGTTGTTTTTGAATTTCTTCTTTGAGAGCTAGGGACCATTTTGGTCGTAGACACCTAGGCTTTTATTTGATGGGGTGAATATCCGGGTTAGTGGGAAGCTTACGGGTGATAAGGTCTGTGTCTAGACCAGGCATGTCTACATAGGTCTATGCAAAGATGTCTATGTACTCTTGAAGTAAATTTAATAGGGCATGCCCTAGATCTGAAGTTCTGCGGGTCCCAATTTTCACATTCTTAGGCACGACTTCTGACCCAAGATTGATTTCTTGGAGGTCATCTACCGATGGAAGATTCCAGTTCTCTTGGCGCTCAAAGGCCTCCATCACCTCTTTTGGTATCATTTCATCATCATTCCATTCTTCTTATTCCTATTTTTTAAAGAAAATATTTTAGTATTAATTTACATGAAAAGGGGTTTTTATACCCGAGGAGCAACTGGACTTGGAATCATGCTCCAAGTTGCCTACATACCCAATGTTTGCACTGATCATAAGCCTAGGAAAGCTTGTTCAGCCAGGATCAAGTTACACGTAGTTCTGGTCTCGGGGGTGGACTAAATTTATATTTTTTTTCAAAAACAGCTGAGTTTGAAGTTACTTCTAAGGTTGCCTACATACTTGACTTTTAGCATAAGTTCTTCTGAAAACATTGGTCTATCAAGATCAAGCCTCACATAGTTCTTTGACTACACGGGAAAAAAAACATAAAAATACTTTTTTCAAAAGTGACTAGGCCTGAAGTTATGTCTCAAGTTGCTTACGTACCCCTTACAGGTGCACTGGTCGAATGCTTTGACAATTCATGAGTCATTAGGGATCAAGTCTATGTAGTTCTTATTACAAATTGGGTGAAAAGGAAAAAGACTAAAATCTTTTGAAAATATCAGCAAGAGTGGGATAAAGTCGGCTCTTCCTGACCTTCTTTTTCAATCATTCAATCCATCACCTGGTCCTGGTCCTTTGCTGCTACGAAATTAGCTTGTCTAATCTGCTCTGCGGCTTTCAAGGGTAGCATGTTTCTAGCATGTTGACCTGGTTAGGGTTAAGCTCGTCTAAGTCTAGATCTCCACTCATAATAACTAATTACAGTGCTTCCATGACATCGGCTGGGAGAGAGAGTAAACTTAGAGGAGTTAGGTTGTCCTCCCTATGTTCTGAGGGGTTGGGGGTTAAACTTTCCTCGACCTCAAGGACAGACGGCTTTGTGTTGAGTACATGGGTGTGAGGAGCAACCTCAAGATGGTAGGTAGAGTATTAACTGGTGGTTAGAGGGGGAATGATGATGAGTTCTGTCAGTGCATGCTCTGGGCTAAGCTTAAGTGGTTCTATTTCAGTTGGTGATTTAGTTGGCAAGGTGGTACTGATCTTGGGTAATGCAGATGCTGATATAAAGTGTTGTGTGGTCTTGCAGCCTACTTTCTTCTTGTTATTTTTCTTAAATTGATGTTTAATGAGAGGTTTGAACCCTAGGCCTGCCTTGTGTGGTACTCTGATAGCTTTGACGGGGTTCTTTTTTCCTTGGGAATGTTTGCATAGGCCTTTGTTTGGATCGAACTTCATTTTGGCCATCATGTGGAACTTTGATGGAAGTATTTTAGCCTTCATTTTCAACTCTGCTACCTCTTTCTCTATGTGCACAACCTCAAATTGGTATAAAGTGAATGTGTTCAGGGCTTGTAAGTTCTGGATGCCCAGTATCTTCTAGCTTATCATTGTGATGACATTTGTGTCTGTCGACACTATGATGACTTCATCATTGATGATGAATTTGACTTTCTAGTGAAGAGTGGATGGGACAGCACCTGCCTGATGAATCCACAGTCTTCCCAACAACATTGTATAGGATGGTATGCTCAGTACCTGAAACTGAACTTGGAACATTCTCCCTTCTATCACTAGGGGAATGAACACTTCTCCTTGGCCATGACTAATTGAGTTGTCGAAGGTAGGTTGGGTTTCACATAGTCTGAGGGAACTCCCAATGTATCTAGTGTATCGTTAGTGTAGATATCCACATGTTTGAGTGGCGGGCCATGATGTAAATGGTTATATTGTGCACGGTGTCACCCTCGGGGGTCTCATCATCTGAGAATGTGATGACTCATGGAGTTGATACTTTGGCCACCATGTTTTTCAACCTATCTAGTGTGATCGAGGCGTCCACAAAGGACTTTTTGAATATGTTCAAGAACCTTTCTTTGTGTTGTTCTGATGTCAATAAAAAGCCTAAAATTGGGACCTGTGCCAATTTCTTGAACAATTGCTCAATCAAAAATATGTGAGACTTCCAAATAGCTGCTTCAAAGATCTCATTCTTTCTCCTTTCTTCTACCTCTTTGGTCTATTTCTGTACCTCTATTAACTTCTTCTTCTATCATCTTTTCTTGCCCTTTGCCTTCGGGATGTAGATATATGACCGGCTTGAAAACTCTGCCTAATCGGGTGATCAGGTGGAGGAATGTTGATGACTTAATGAGGGGATGAAAGGTCAGTGAGTTGGGCATATAGTGATGGTGGTGGGATGATATGGGGTGATGAAAATGGGTCATGAGTTGCTAAACCTTCCCAATATATGTTGATGTAAGGGGAAAGGACTGTGATTGGGCTACCTAGGGCCATATCCCACATGTGTGTGAACAAGTGCTCGTATTTAGGAGGGAAAATAAACTCAGGAAAGTGTCCATCCAAGGTAGACACTTGGTTAGTGTCGGGTAAGAAGATGATTTTCTTGGGCTCTGAAATTTTGGTGATTTAGATGGAAGGATTGAATTGGGTGTTAGTGAGACTGATCATATTGACCCCTTTTGGTGGCTGGTGGTCAGGGAGTGGATTTTGGATGATGTTTGAGTTTGATAGAGGATTGGTAGGTGTGGGATCAAATGATACCTTCCCCTCATCGATCAGGTCTTGGATGTCAGCGGTAGGGCAAAGGGTAAGGTGGAGGTCTCGACTCGATCAACTACAACAACTTTCTCTTGATGAGGTACTCCATGATGTATTTGTAGGAGTAGGGCAGTGGGATGAATTTTCTCTTCTTTTTTTCTTCTTTGGATAGACCCAGGTATTTGGGTTGGTATAATTGCTGTGGAGGAATAATATTCATAGCTTTCGGATAATTCTGGGTTGGCTACGGCAAAGGCAGAATATGACCGTTGTTCTGATTGGGCTGGGGAACTTCAATAGCTTGTATAAGATTTTCTTTTAGCAGGGTGATTGTTTCCTTCTTCGGCACGGTTTTGAAGGAACTAGCAAGGGCGAGTGATGCATCATGTACTAAACCTACCTTATTAGCCAACTCCACCTTTACGGCTTAGTCGACAACCTCGATGAAGTTACTTTGTGACATGGTCAGGAGCATCAACTGATAAGTATGACCCAACATCCTCATAAAAGTAGATATCATGTCCTCCTTAAATATAGGGTGTTTTAGGTTGGAGGTCTTCAATCTCCACCTATAGGCAAAATCCCTAATACTTTCTTTAGTGACAGGCCTCATTCCTTCAATCTCTTCCTGGGTTGGGAGCATCTCAAGGCTAAATGTGTAATGATTGAGGAATGAATGTGTTAGGGCCCTCCATGTGCTGATGTTACTTGCTACCATTTCTCTGCATTCTTCTCTAAGCTTTATCCAAACATCTAGACTAGGATTCACTCGTCATGTTCCCATTGGAACATAGCATTACAATACATGCGGAGATGCATCCTGGGGCAGGTGGTACCATCACACTTCTTAACATTTGTCATTTGGAAGTTCAGTGGTAGTACACCTTTGGGGTGGATACAAAGATCCTTAAAGTCCATGGAGATGGGGAACTGTGCCCCTTTCATCAATTTTGACTCTGTCACAAGTTTGATTATTTGTGCATTGGTCTCATCCTTTGGAGGAGCAACACTCTCATTTCCCTTTCTGCTTGATGTTGAAGGTCCATACTACTCTTCTAAGTCGAAGGCAGCCTAGTGTTCCAGCTACATGTATGTAGTTGTGGCTCGGAGTGGGGCTATGACATAGGTGGGGCCCTATGTGTAGGACTAACCAAGCAGTAGAGTCTACTCAGCAGTATTGGGAGGTGGTGGCTAAGATGTTGTACTCTGGCCATAAGGCCCTCCTTGCTTCATTAAATACTCGAACATCAATTTTTCAAATTCAGAGAGTTTGGGAATTCAAGGCTACTCATTGTTGCTGGGTTGGCTAAGGGATGGTTAAGAGATTTGGGATGATAAAGAGAATTGACCAGGCTTGGGAGTGGATGTCTAATCATGCAAGGATATGAAGTCCCCCATTAATCACTCCACTTCTAACTTGAACCCATCCAAGAGGGTATCTTCGGGATTGGTCCTAGTAGGAGGTGGATTTCATGTGGATGCCTCTAAGAGGGTAAGAGATGTAGCGCTTGTCATTAGAAGAGGTGTTGACTGTCGGCCATAGCTTTGCTACGTTGTGCCTTCTTTTGCTTCTGCAGTCTAGTCTTTAGGGGAGCAATTATAGCTTGCTTAACTAAGTTAGAAAAAAGACGAGTTTATTATTATTACTTTGCAAGGTTCATTCTTTACATTTATTCATAATTAATAGCCAGGTGATTTACAAGTGCATATGTCATACAGGTGAATTCATGTCCTTTAACCAACTACAGAATTTTAGAAACAAAACTTTGTACAATATATATATATATGTCAGAAATGATTACAAAAGAAAGGGCTACTTGCCCCGATAAATCAAAAAGACAACATAAAGTGAAAATTTAATGATCAGGCACCGTTGGAGGTGGTGGAGATGACACCGGTTTGTAGCCCAAAGAGAAGATCTATTCCCTCAGCTCATGAACCCATGATTGTATCCACTGATCTAGTACAAAGGCCATGATGTTGCTACGCCTCATCTTGAGTCCCAAATCTTCGTAAAAAGTTTTACTGTCATTGAGCTCAATCTTCAAGGAGTGAATGAGCTCAGCTGGAGTTTCATTCCAATGCTGGGTACACTCACATGAGACCTCGACCTCTGTACGTAAAAGTGTCTCAGCTTCTAAGGCAGCCTTGGTTTGGGAATGTGAAGCCCGCTTCTTAGCTAAATCTGTTAGTGCTTGCTCATACTCTACTTGAGTGTGAGAAAGCTCTGTATGTGATGAGGATGTTGATTTGGTGCATGGCCTCTAGTTCAAAGAAGTGGAGGGTGCAAGAGTAGCGGGCTGTAGCAGAGGCTTTTGTAGAAGCCAATGCTCATATGTTGATGTCATGGCTTGTCTTTTTGTAGATATTAGTTATGGATGTCCTGAGGCTCCGGTATGTGAGCTACCCCATAAAGTGTCTAGTGTAGACCATGTATGATTAGATGTACGATGATCAAGTTTGGATATATCTTTGAAGACAGTGGGGAAGTTGAAGAGATCATGCGTAAGTGTTAATTGTCAAAGAACACATATGGGTACATAGGAGGTGCTCTGGTGGACTCCTGTAATGACCATATATATGCAGTCCTTGGTAGCAAGGAGTGGGTAGCGCGCTGGAAGCATGGCAGCTAATAAGTTCTGATAACCTGATGTAGTCACTTTATTTGGCAAGGGTCAGTTTTTGACATGGATATGTGCTGGAGTTAGATCTCGTGATACATAAGCCAGGAAAGATACAAGGACGAATAGATGTTCCTATAACCAAGCTTGTAAGAAAGGCAGACAACTATATAGTTGACATTTGGGATGTCGGGCATAATGTGAGACACTAGAGATAGTCTCTGAGATGATCATAAGTGCAAGTGTCTTCTTCTGTAGATTCTAATCTAAGATGTTGAGTAAGATGCCATTAATATGATGGCAGCTATGTGATAACAAAAGCTGTCCTAAGACAACTAAAGTGAATGCTCTGAACTTGATGAGATTGTCGAAGTTGCCAACTTTCTTCCAACCTCTTTCCATAAAAGGTCAAAAGGGTAATGCAAATATTCTCCCATAGTTTCCTTCGGTAGGGAAGCTTCGGAGATGTCCAGTGCATGAAAACCTTTGAGATAGCTAGGCTTGTGAGTTGGGATTATGGCATTGATGCCAAGACAATGTTCCTAATCTAGGAAGGATTCAAGTTCCTCGATAGTGGGTGTAAGCTCTTATTCTCTGAAGCGAAAAACCATAGATGTCGAATCCCAAAAGGAAATGACAGCCTCTATCAGTGGCTAATCTTAGTTGATTTGGGCTGAGGCCAATGTTGCCCCTAGCCGGCTTTCACTTTTCCACATTTCCCATTCTTCGGGAGGAAGGGCGATTAGGGTATTTGTGAAGTTCACTGAGATGGTAGAGTACGCATCCAATTGTATTGGTTTGTGAGCCATGTCTGTAAGCACAAGTATGAACACATGGATAGAAATGTCATTTTATAGTTGAAAACAACATTCTGCAAAAATTAAGCCTAACGCCCATTTTTTGTCTCAATGCTTGATTTTAATTGAATTAAAAATCAGGCGTTGAGAGCACGATTAGGCATTGAAAGTAGTTACAACTTTAAATGACCCGAGGTTAGGTCTTTTATTTTTTTGTGTTTCAAGTTGTTATTTTCGGTTATAAACGAGAGGAGTGGTCCCCACATCCTTGTTCTTTCTTCCCTTTTCAACTTTTAAACAAAATCATCCCTCTTTTTTACAACAATGAGTCAAGCAGGATCAAGCCACCACTTCCCGCTTCTCTCGGCGTAAGAGAAAGCTTTATGGAAGCACCCCGTTGCGGATGAGGTAAGTTTTTCGATTTGATCATGAGTTTATTCCATGTTTTTGTGAATTTTTCTTTTTCTTTGAACGCTTTATTTTTTTATATAATGTTTTTGCTTGTTTTTGCATTTCTTTAGATTGCACTGTATTTTTAGGTTTTAAATCATTTGAATGGAATTATTTTGCTTTAATTTTGATTTAGGAATGATTTAGAATAGGTTTTTCAAGTTTTTTTGGTGATTTTTGGGTTTTCCAATGCCTGAAAATCACTACCCTAAATTACAAGCGTAACGCCTGATTTTTCACTGTTTTAAAAAATAGGCATTGGCCAAAATACAAGCATCAGCCTAAAAATCAGGCATTAGGCCTGAGGGACAGAATTGCTATTTTTGATTTTTTCTGCTTCTTTTTTACTTGTCTTTTATTCTTTTTGCTCCTAAACATGTTTGAACATATTTTAACTTGTTTTCCTTTGTAGGCTAAGGGGAGAGTACAGTGATATGGCTCTTGGTCTTGGGTCCTAGGCTTGTGGGACTGGATGTGTTCCAATGTCCAGAATCGGGTGAAGGCCATGAGTTTTGGCCATTTCTTGAGCTTACTGGTGCTATAGGCAGATAGGGCTCTTTTGATGACCCTTGCCAAGAGGTGGTCCCCCATCACTTGTACTTTCCATCTCCCAATGGGGGAGATCGGGGTGCCCCCATCGATTTCTTTATAATGAAGGGGCTGTCCATGGATGGCACACCTCCGCCGAGTTTAGATGATTCGACCCAGCATTAGTGGCCCAGTGCATAGGGCTGCAACCTATGACGTACTACAAGGGCATGAAGGCTGTCCTTCCTTCTTGGTTTGAGAACGACTATGTCTGGGCCACCAACCAGAGTTTGCCAGTAGAGTTTGCTTACTCGACCCGAGCCTTCTTGATATATATGCTGACCCACTCTATCTTTTGTGGGAAGAGTGGCAGGGTGTACTTCTACTTGTTGTCTGCCTCAGAGGATCTGGACTGCGTGGCTACACGGATTTGGGGTAGGTCTACCCTTAGGTGGATGTACACCAACATGAGCAAGATTTCTTTTAAGCAGAGCCCTCATGCCTTCTTGGGGTTGTGCTTCTTATGGGAGATATGATTTTATTCTTTATTTTAATTTTTGTCTTTTATTTGATTTGTTTTCTTTAAATTTGCTTTTGATAGCACTGATTCTTTCTTTTGTAGGTGTGGTGCTATGAGCACTTCCCTTCCTTGGCTCCTAGGTGGAGGGGTGAAGAGACATTTTTGTTCCCCTGTGTTGCATGGTGGAAGGTGGCACACACCTTCCACAAGGCCTGAAAATCCATCTTGACCTTTCGACGAGAGTTAAATCTTCTAATAGCCGACCAGGTAAGTACACAATACTTTAGTTTAGTTAATTAATTGTATTCATTCCTTATAAATCATTATCTAACTTCATATAGTGTCTTGTGCAGGTCAAGTAGCGCCCGTGGACTCATTGGGCCTTAGGGGTGGAGGATACCTTGGACCAGACCTCAGCTTGGAGTTGGTCTCATCAGAGGGTCATGTTGGTGAGGTTACCATGTACCTCAAGGAGAGGTGCTAGTGGTAGGTGGGGGTAGGAGTAGAGGACTTTGTGGTCCCACACTTGCCTCCACAGGTGATCGACACTAAAGGAGAGACTAGGAAAGACTAGGAGAGGGGAGACAAGCATTGAGGCCTCTGTGTTCCTGGACTGGGCCAAGAACTATAGTGAGTGGTGGGCCACTCAGAGTTGTGGCCCCATTGCGGCCCAGGTGAGCTTTATTTTATTTTTGAAAACATTTTTTTATTTTCTTTACTTTTCTTTCTTTTAGTTTGACAATTTTTTACTTGTTTTACTTTTAATAGGCAGCAGAGGCACAACCTATAAAGGAGTTGGCACCTCCTACTTGGAGAGAGAGGGAGGAAGAGGAGGGTTCCCCCAGCTGAGCCTAACCTGATGAGCATGATACTCAAGGTAGTGCCTGTAGCTAACCTCGAGGGTGGGGTCACTCAGGAGCCCTTGGCAGAGGTCGAGCTCCCTGAGGATTGGGTGCCTCCTGTGGCAACGACTCAGGTATGTTTTGATTTGCTTAAGTAATTAAGTTTTAAAACTTATGCATTTTAATTTTTAACAAAGTTTTATGTACTTATGAAGGTTTCTAGGGAGGTGTACCAAGGAGCAGTTGCGGAGGAGGTAAAGATGTAAGGTTATTTGGTTTCTTTTAAGAGTATTTTCTTTTAAGAGAGTTCTGACCTATGCGTTTTGTTTTACATTTGTAGAGCTACTAGAGATGCTACGGAGGACACTGAGATGTCCTCCATTGAGCCTGAGGTTGGTGGGTCTACGAGCTTGGGACATGGTGGAGTTGAGCATGTACCTCCTCCCCCAATGACAGAGGGGATAGATATTGTTACATAGGGATTGGCTACTGTTGTTCCTTCAGAAGATGCTACTGTTCGCTCAAGGAGAGGATGACTAACTTGGCATCCAATCCTTCTGCGAGGGATGATGATGAGGAGGATTAGAGAGGAGTTGATGAATTTTTTTTTTTATTCATTTGAGGATGTATTTAAACTTTGGATGGGTTGTATATATTAGCCCTGGATGACTTGGACAGATTTTAAGGTTTCTTTTTGTTTTGTTTGCTTAAAAGGATGTTTGGACATCAGATTGGTTATATATCTTAGTTTCTTGAGGGTTGCTTTCATTTATTCATTTTCCTTGTTCTTTTATGGTTTGGTTTATTTGGTGTTCTACTTATAGGATGTCTACGCAATCTATGCCATTGCATTATATATATTATGCAAAAGGGGTGAGAGATATTCAAATTTAAATAAAAAGGTAAAACTCAAACCTAATTATCTAAAAAGTACTTTGGACTAATTTTATAAATTCGGACATGAATTTCTGGTTCCTTTTTTAATCAATCATGCAAGCAATCAATTAAAATCATGACAAGCAACCTAAAGCTAGACCTCTAAGCTATTAAGTGTAGCCTAAATAACTCTAACCTAAAAATGACTACATATGCATGCTTTT
>JAOXJP010227225.1:0-11341 GCA_025762735.1 Platanus orientalis | reverse complement strand
AGCTCAAAACTTCACTGCAACATGTCACGTGACATCATGCCTAGGCAAGAAATAGACATAGACTTCACGAGGTAATAGGGATCCAGATTGGGCTTCCTGTGATAATTACCTCCACCAATGGATTGAGCATATCACAAACATGACTCTTTTAATGTCAATACATAAGTCTAAACCATTTAAAACAAACAAACAAAAAAAAGGGGGCCATCTTGAAGGCTGCATTTAAAATAATCATTGAGGCCATTTTGAAGGCCATTTTCAAACAAACATCAGGCCATTTTGAAGGCCGCATTCAAAACAATCCTTGAGACCATTTTGAAGGCCCCTTTTAGATAAAATCAGGCCATCTTGAAGGCCACATTCAAAACAAACCTTGAAGCCAATTTGAAGGCCGCTTTCAAACAAATATTAGGCCATTTTGAAGGCCACATTCAAAATAACCATTAAGGCTATTTTGAAGGCCACTTTTAAACAAAAATCAGGCCATCTTGAAGGCCGCATTCAAAACAACCCTTGAGGCCATTTTGAAGGTCACTTTCAGACAACTATTCGGCCATCTTGAAGGCCACATTCAAAATAAACCTTGAGGCCATTTTGAAGGTTGCCCTTAGACAAAAATTAGACCATCTTAAAGGCTGCACTCAAAACAACCCTTAAGGCCGTTTTGAAGGCCGCCCGTAGACAAACATCAGGCTGTCTTGGAAGCCACACTAAAAATAACCCTTGAGAACATTTTGAAGGCTGCCCTTAGACAAACATTAGGCCATCTTGAAGGCTACACTCAAAACAACCCTTGAGGCGTTTTAAAGGCCGCTTTTAAATAGACTGACAGGCCAGCCAGATTAAGGCCCCCTTAAATAACAACAACAATAAAACAAACAATCAAGCCATACTAAAGGCCGCCACTCAACAAACCTTGAGGTCCTTTTGTTGACCGCCACAAAATTACGGCCGTCTCAAAGGCCTCAATACATCAATCACTTAGTTGTCTCAAAGGCCGTCATTTATAACAACATAACAATTTCTTTTACCCTTTTCAAAAAAAGGTCACATATCCACAACAACAACGACAAAACAAGCACTCTTTATTCACACCTCAAGATAAAACAAATAGGCTAATCCAAGCCACATGAATGTTGGCTGTCAGACCAGTCAAACCCATTGACATTGCTCTTCAGGCGTGAGCAGTATCTCCATCATACCATAACCTATCTATTATCCATGACTGTATACCTCAGAGGTTATCATGACATAATATGTAGCACCGATCTTTCAAGGTCACCATAGCTTTTGGAGCAAGCTTAATATTATCTCCCAACAAGCCTTGACTGCCAGACAAGGTTCAGTAATCCCATGTCGATGTGGTATTATAGAAAGGTAAGACCCATCGATGTTGCTCTTTGGGCTTGAGTAATATCACCATCATACCATAGCCTATCTATTATCCATGATGTAATACGTCAAGGGTGGTCGTGAAATAATATTTAGCACTGATCTTCTGCGATCACCATAGCTTTTGGAGCAAGCTTAATATTTTCTCCCAACAAGCCCTGACCGCCACACAAGATTCAGTAATCCTATGTCACTAGGGGGTTATAGAAAGGCGAAAAGCTTGATGTTTCTCTTCGGGCATGAGTTATATCATCATCCGACCATAGCCTACCTATTATCCATGATCTAATACCTTAGAGGTAGTCATGCTGTAATATTTAGCACCGATCTTTCAAGATCACCATAGCTTTTGGAACAAGCTTAATATCCTCTCCCAATAAGCCCCAACCGCTGCACAAGGTTTAGTAATTCCATGTCGACGTGGTATTATAGAAAGAAAAAACCCATAGATGTTGCTCTTCAGGTATGAGCAATGTCACCATCATACCATAAGCCTATTTTTTATCCATGACATGATAATATTTAGCACCGATCTTTTGGGATCACCATAGCTTTTGGAGCAAGCTTAATATCTTCTCCCAACAACCCCTGAATTGCCACACAAGGTTCATTAATTTCATGTCTGTAATGATGTTAGAAAAAGACAAGTTTTTTGACATTCTGGTTGTTCGGGCGTAGTCAGGTGTTAGAACATCATTCCATTAAGTTTATCTGTTGTTCATGAAATGATCCCTTAAAAGTGATCATGACATATATAGAAACGATCTTTCGGGGTCTCCATAACCTTGGAGCTGGCTTAAAAATCACTCCCAACACCACTAGGCCCCACTGTGCCACACAGGTTCGGTAACTTCACGTCGGTTGTGAACTTATAGAAGGCACTTCGGTATTTGCTCTTCTGTTGAGAGCAATACCATTCTACCCCATAGTCTATCTATTTCTTGCGAGATGGAATTCGCACAAGAGATATATATCATTGATTTTTAGGAATCACCATAGCTTTTGGAGCAAGCTTAATATCTTGTCCCAACAAACCCTGATTAGGCCCTCTACTTGTAGCATGTCGCATCGGGACATTACAGGGAATGGAAAAAACCGCAATATTTGTTGATCAGACCAACAAGTCATGCACTTCGTTCCATATGTTTGCGTAATTTTCATGTTCATTAACACAAAATTCTTGTGTTCTCTTAAGACTAGAAAGTTGCCCTCACAACACCCGGTCACCATAGACCATCCACAGCTTTTCAAAGAGAGAAAAATAACATCTCCTATAGAGTCCCAATAAAGACCATGTTGATGCAGCAGGGGGCACCCCAGTTTTTCCTATTGTAGGTTAAACCCATAAATAACCACACTATTTAGCTAGTTATTAGCCGCATGACTTCCTAAGGTCACCCCGTAGAATTACTTGACGCAACACAAGTAAAACTACAATTCAATCCCTAAGACTAATAATACTTTAAACCACGATTTTAACATCATATAAGGTTTAAACAACTATTGTCTAGCATGGTCAACTTCAACCCCCACAACTTCTAAAGAGAGCGAAACAGCATCTCCCAATTGTTTTTCCAACAGAATAGGCCACCGCTTCAAACTGTCCGACCAGTTAAGCATAGGCCACCCTTGCGACAAGGCTTATATTGAGGCATAAGCACGAGTCACATTCATTCCAAACGTTGTGTGACAGGCCTCCTGTAACAGCAACTGGGATGTTATTATAGGCCATGACATAACAACCAATCCCACGGGATCCCACCCTGACTTCGAGGAAAGAGTCATTGTAAAATTTCCTCTGACTAGTCTCAGGCTGTAGTGTAGTCCACGAACAAGGACACCATTATAAATTCAATCCATAGCCTATATATTCCATTAATTTATGACATAAGCCGTTCAAATTTTATTCATAAACAATATATAACATTGACCCTCCAAGGTCCCATGGCTTTTAGAGAAAGTCACCCAAAATCTCTCCTTGAGTCCCACAGTTATAAAATTTGTCTAGAACAGGGGCAAAGAATAAAAAAATGTAATATTGTTTGCTTGAGACGACAACAACATTATAAATCAATCCATAAACATTGACCCTCTAAGGTCCCACAGCTTTTAGAGAAAGCTTTTATAAATCTCTCCTTGAGTCTCTCTGTTTGTAACTTTTGTCCAAAATAGGGGCAAAAGACACAGTATATTCCACAATCTATATGGGGTTTGTATATTTATCTAGAATGAGGATAAATGACACAATCAACTACATAGATTATGGAATGTTTATTATAACTATTGTCTAAATCAGGGGTAAAAGTTATAATCAACAAAAAAAAAAGATCAAGACAACCATAGCAAAAATCATTGTCCAAAACAGGGGCAAATGAAACAATTGATTCATAAATACAATTAAGTACAACAACAACAACAAACAACAATTAAGTACGGGCTCATGAAAAGGGAGGCAAAGGGACATTTAGCTAGTAACTAACATCACTAACAATTCTCTATTTTTTCGGCATATCATCTCAAGACATTTGCATTCATTACTCAACCAATTCTAATCAACCAAATGCTTGATTATTTTTATGCTTAGATGATTGTTATATTGTTTATGAACCTCATGTTATTTGCATGAATTTATAGCTTTTGCATGACCAGATTTCTGTAATGTTTTCCACAAGGTTTTCAAGCAGTTACGCCATATGCCGATAACTTACATGTCTCCAGGCGCAATGCATATACTTATAGTAATATCACTGAAGATAGAAGAGATATTAGTAACTCAACTATAACTCTTGGGTAAAACTTCGTTTTTCAAAAAGACAAAGAATCCTTAAGTCAACTACTACCCAATTTCAAAATTTTTAAAACTCTTTGATTCATTTCAAAAATTTTCTTGAAAAAGCTAATTAAATCGATTCTCTGTTCAAGAAGGCATTCAAAAAAAAGGAGGAACACCATTTACAAAAAAAAACTTTCCCCCCACCAAGGAGATAAGGCTAGTTTTAACCCTGCCGTTTACCTAACAAAATGAGACGATAGGTTTACCAAAAATGGCCCACCTAATATCCATGAGTTATACAAAAGTGAAAGTAATACTTCTGCCGAGTCAAAATTTAGGAGCTTCTCCCTTTGCTGTGCATGGCTACGCCACGCATACCAAAGGGGGGGCATTTGTCAGTACCCAAATTTTGACTCAGGTCTATAAATGGAGTCAGATGGTTTCATTACAGCATGGGATAAAACCATGGTCTAGACACCCCTGAACTCTGAATAGGCAGGCATTCTCAACAGACATTCTAGTTGCAAACACACTGAAAGTATTCTAAATCATCAACATCATGAATTTTCCAAACCTTCGTAAGCCTCCCCGTATTGAAACATCAAAAGGTTGGTAATACCATTTTACCCCTATACCCCCAAAAGCCCAAATCAAATCCAATCAAATCCCACTTTTCAACATCTTTTCATCAATAGAGACACTTTGAATTTACCAACCTTCATAAGCCTTCCCACATTAAAGCATTGAAAGGTTGGTAAATTACCATTCTACCCCTATACCCCCAGAAGCCCAATCAAACCCAATTAAACTTTACTTTTCAACTTCTCTACATCAACAAAGACACCTTGAATTTACCAACCTTCATAAGCCTTCCCACATTAAAGCATCTAAAGGCTGGCAAATTACCATTCTACCACTATACCCTCTAAAGGCCAAATCAACCCTATTTGAACCCATTTTTCCCACAACCCCCAAAATACTCTCTACAAAGAAGACATCTAGGTCTTAGCTACTTTCGCAAGGCCTTCAACATCAAAATCCTAAAAGGATGGCAAATGACCATTTTGCCCCTACACCATTAAAAAACTCAAACCACAAGCTATAGAGCGGATTTTTTTTCTAGGATTCTCCAAATCTCATCAACATTCCCATATTAGGGCTCAAAAAGGTAATAAAATTACCATTTTGCCCCTACACCCTCAAAATACATCATTTTCCCTAAAATCAGACTTTCAAAAAAACCTTAAAGCCTCGATACAAGTCAGAAACTCAGCCAGTCAGTGGTCATACCCTCATAAGCCCTAATCTTTTCAAGAAAAATCCTAGAGGACACAATGCCCCTCAATTACTCCAATCTGTCTCTAAAGTATAGCAAATGCACCTGTATCAGCCATGGACACTTAATGAGCCCGCCCAGAACTCTCTGAAAGTCTAAATCCATCAAGGTTAGGCTCATTCTTTTAGGATTTTTGAGATCTTCAATAAATTCCCTAATGGAGAAATCCTTTCATAAACCCAGCATTACTCATTGACTCAATTCTTCGCCAGCCCAGGGCACATTTCTCCATCAGATGACCCTCCTTCAGAAATCTCCCAGAAATTCATCAAGGGTTAGATTATCTGCCTGTTAGACCCCAGAGCATCACAAATCCAAGACCTAAACAACCATGATTACAATCACACCCCATTCAAACCCAAAAAAACTAGTTATAGAACTAAGCGGTATTTGTCCCGAGATAATTCAAGGTTTGGAGCATAATTTTCAGCTCAAGTATCTGATTCATACACAGTTAGAGCCTATGGCTCATGAATCTCAAGGGCTATCTTTTATATAGAGATTTTTAAAATTAATTTTACCTTTTTACCCTTTTTTTCATTGGTGTGAGCCAATATGAGTACATTTGGAGCCAGTTTTGACCCACTTGCCTATATCCGATTCTAATTCCGTCAGCTCCGTTGCAACTAAGATGTCCAGGAGATGCGAAAAACTTATAAACTTGAAAAATCCAAGAGCTATAGAACTCAAAAAATAGACACAGGCAGTGAAGGGAAAAAATCCAAAAAAAGCAATCATTGTTTTTTTCAAAAATTACCAGTATTACCTAAAATGCCCTTGAATCTTTTTTTAAACCTTACACCCTTCATTTAGAATATTCCAAATGAGAGGTGGAGACCTTAAGACTACCCCTTTTAGTCATACACCCTCCCCATGGGCCCCACTCTCTCCCTTACAACCTATCCCCACTTGACATGTGGCATGAGGGCCCACCACATTTACCCTCATCCACACACCCCTTCCTACCTCCATTAACCTCTAGAAGGGGACACCTCACCCCTCTTCCCCTCCACATATCCCCCACCTCCTCATTTCAGCCACACACCTCACCCCCTTCTAGAACCTCTCCACCTCACCTCCCTTCCCCTCCACCCATTTCCACCTCTCCTCACCTCCACCAACCACCTCACCCCTTCCATTCTCATCCACTCCACCTCACCCCCCTCAGCTCCCTACTATAAACTCCCCAAGTCGTGATCAAATGGAGGCCAACCAAAAAAGCCAAATAAAAAAAGAGAAGAGAGAAAAGAAAGGAAAAAAGAAAAGAAGAGAAAAAAAAAGAGAAAGGAGAAGAAGAAGAAAAGGAAAGAAAGAAGAAGGAGCCAACCCACGACCAGGTAGGCCCCCTTTCCCCCCCTTTTTAAGTCTTAAGAACTCCATTTCCATGCTGTAATGGACCCACCTCCTCTGACCTATTGAGTGAGACATGGGGGAGACAATTTGTCTCCCCCTTTTTCTATGTTTTTTATACACTACATGCTAAAGTAGACTCTTTTGTTTTCTTTTTCATATCCAAGTGGGGTCAGTGACTTACAAAAGATGTCAGTAACCCCACCTTATTTATGGATTCGAAGATATGGGTTCCACAACCCTGATTTCTTTGAAGAATCTATGTTGTGTGCACAGTATTTTATACTTTGAAAAATTCCAAAGGTGGGTCTCACCCATCCTCTAGAGGCTGAGAATTTTCGTGAACCCTCCTAGGGATGTTACTCACCTCCCCTGAAAGGCTCAAGGTCAGAGGACCACAGAAAATAGCCCAAATCCCAAAAAGTAGGCTACTGGTTTCTGACTTAGAACCAGTACACCTGAACTCCAACTTCCATGGATTTAGGCATACTTAAAGTTTAGGTATATAGCCTATTTTAGGCGTACCATGAAACTATGCTCATTATACCTTATTGGAAAGATCTCTCTCTTAGCTTTTCAAAGAGACTAACCCCGCTCAATTCCGAGTTGTTTGGAGAGATATGTTTCTTTGAGTGTGAATTATCTAGCATACACCTAAATTTTAACTAGCTTAAAATTCAGGCGTACAACCTATTTTAGGCGTACACCTTGAGATCAGGCATATGTCTATTTCAGGCGTATAGCCTACCTTTCTGCCCTGTGGGTCCCATGGTATGGAAAGACCCATAAATCCCTAGAAACCTTTAATGTAAAACTTCTAGATCTTTAGTTTTTTTGAAATGACCAAGTGGGGTCCATTTGGAATAGTACGCCTGAAATCACTTCACTGTGAAGATTAGGTGTGCTAAGAGATTAGGCGTACACATGAAGATCAAGTGTACTAGTTAGGAAATTCTAATCTTACCCTTTTCTAATAAATTAAAGGGTAAAATGAAACCCCACAAGTCCAAAACCTTAGGAAACCCCTGTTCCAACATCCAAAACTCTTCTCTAAGATTTGAACATAGACTAGACCCATTACCCAACACATAAATTTTACCTGAGAGACAACGCTAGTATTGTGGCTACTACGTCAGTGCAATTTAGCCGAGGAACCCGACCCAACCATTGCCTTTCAATCCTTCTCGAATTTTTATAAGTCTCCACCCTACCTTAAGAGTCATGTCGCACTAGTTCATGACCTAAAGACCTTGGGACTTAGCCATAAACCAACTAGGCCCATAAAACACTCAAATTGGTATAACATAGTGTTGACCCCTTTCACTAACACATTTTAGCAGCGAGGAGTACTCTATAAGTATATAAACACCCTAAAATGAACCAACCCTAAACTAGTTTTACAGCAAACAAACTTGACTACCGAGACTTATAAACATTAGAACTACATGTAGTCTAATCCTGATAAAACCATAGGAACATAGAACCATACAAAATTGGGTATGTAGGTAGCTAGAGACTGTGTCTTAGGTGCAACTGTAGTGATCACACCACAAGGGTGGTCCAGATCAATAAAATAAAATAAACACATACACACACTTCCGCTTACTGACACTTAAAAATTGTTAGGTTAAAGGAGCAACTCCAAAAAGGTGGGTAATTGGGGTGCCTAACACCTTTCCTAATTACAACCAAATAGTTTACTCAAATCCTTGTAAACTAGACCAGTGAGAGAGTCAATCCTAGGCCCAAGTGCCTAGCCCGAGTCCCAAAAAGGCTCATATCCTCCCTTCCCCTAGAAAGGAGGTAGGCGTCTAACCCTACCTACAAAATCTCAAGTTGGTGGTGACTCCAAACCCTTGAAGTGGGTCACAACACAAGACCTTTTCCGTGATGCCTACACTAAATCAAATGATTAGCAAGAGGCGAGATGATGACTGAGGGTAAGGGATGAATTAACAAGAGATGCAATTGTATTTTAACTTGAACTTAGAGCTTTCTGGGATAAATTAACCAGAGATGGAACTGTTGGTGCCCCCAGTATAAATTAACTGAAAGTATCTAGGATAAATTAACTAGAGAAGGAATTGTTGTGCCCCTAAGATAAATTAACTGAAGGTCTCTAAGATAAATTAGCCAAAGAAGGAATTGTTGTGCCCCCATGATAAATTAATTGAAGGTCTGGGATAAATTAACCAGAGATGGAATTGTTGTTTCCCCCAAGATAAATTAACTGAAGGTCTTTGAGATAAATTAGCCAGAGAAGGAATTGTTGTACCCCCAGGATAAATTAAGTGAAGGTCTCTATGATAAATTAACTAGAGAAGGAATTGTTGTGAACTTGAACTTATAAGGAGATGATGTATCATCTTGGATGAAAGTTACAGAGAGATGACTGAACTTATAAGGAGATGAAATATCATCTTGGATGAAAGTTGCCAAGCAATGATTGAACTTACAGGGAGATGAAGTATCATCTTAGATGAAAGTTGTAGAGAGATGATATATCATCTTGGATGAAAGTTGCAGAGAGATGATTGAACTTACAAGGAGATGAAGTATCATCTTGGATGAAAGTTGTAGAGAGATGACTGAACTTACAGGGAGATGATGTGTCATATTGGATGAAAGTTGTAGAGAGGTGACTAAACTTACAGGGAGATGATGTATCATCTTGGATGAAAGTTCCAAAGAGGTGACTGAACTTACAGGGAGATGATGTATCATCTTGGATGAAAGTTGTAGAGAGGACTTCAATAGGTTCATGACTTCATTTGCTTTATTGGTTCATGTTGGGGGATGGTGTGTCATCTTCAATCTTAATCGATGGAAGACAAAATGTCATCTCCACTTTTTTATTGTAGGGAGATGATAAGTCATCTCTTTCTCAATTGATGAGGGATAAGGTGTCATCTCTGCTCTTTTCAATGCAGGGAGATGATGAGTCATCTCTTTCATAATTGATAAAAGATGAAGCATAGTCTCTGATCTTTTTAATGCAGGGAGATGATGAGTCATCTCTTTCTTGATTGATGAGAGATGAAGTGTCATCTCTACTCTTTTTAATGCAGGGAGATGATGAGTCATCTCTACTACTTTTTTTCAATGTAGGGAGATGATGAGTCATCTCTTTCTTAGTTGATGAGAGATGAGGCGTCATCTCTTATCCTTTTTTAATTTGATATTTTTTTAGAGGTGACATGTCATCTCCAGCTTTGCTCGACCAAGAGTGACAATTTTTTGAAGATGATGCTTTATCTCAATTTATTTTACTAGGAGGTGATGAGTTGTCTCCAATCACAATTGATGAGAGATAACGCATCATCTCTGTTCATGTTATTTAAGAGGTGGTGCATCATCTCCAACTTTGTCTAGCCATGAATGGAAATTTGTTAGAGATGATGCTTCATCTCGATTTATTTTACTAGGAGGTGATGGGTCATCTTCCATTGCTTTTTGCTAACTAAAAGTCATATTTGTGTTGCGTTTAGTCTAATGGTGGAGGTGGTTGTCACGGAAAGCCCAATCTAGATTCCTATTACCTCATGAAGTCTATGTCGGCATGTCTTGCCCAAGTATGATGTCGTATGACATGTTGCAATGAGTTTTCGGATTCATTGGTTAAGCATGAGATTTGAAAGCTATGCACATGAAAATCTCTGTTAAGTTAGCATTCGTGGCATCCCCTTGGACCTAGTTCTTCTGTGAATGGCATGAACATCTAAACTGACCATGATGATGATCATTAGCTATGCATTTGAACTTCTGTTGCTGATGATTATGCCCATGTTTGCTCCAAGATCAGGGAGGACTTCATTTATGGGCTGAAATGTGGCTTTGGTTATGGGTCTGAATAAAAGGGGTAAAAGGCCCAAAGTAATTATTAATTGTCAAGATTAATCTTAAATGTTCAATGATGAAGAGAGGTCTTGCGTGTGGGATGAAATGTGGCTTAGGACATGGATGCTAATGAAGTTGAATAATAAGCTTTAAGTTGTAACACCTTCATCGTGTTTATGATTGTTCAATATCATAGGACTTATCTTAACTGTCTATGGACTCAAGCAATTTGAAAGGCACGAGAGATAGGGTGTATGTTCAAGTTTACAAAGACTTGCAAAATGTGTAAATACTTGTAGAATGTGACTGAACCTTATTTAGGTTGCCTACATACCCCAGTGTAGGGATCAAGTCAAGCGTAGTTCATTGGTGAATGTTTATCATCTTTTGAGTTTCAATGTTCAATGTTGCAAGGTAGCTTTAGCAATGAAGTGGCTGGGTGGAAAATTCCTGTTCTTTTTTTTTTTTTTTGCTTTTCTTTTTTGTTTCTCTTTTAGTGAGGAGGTTTCCCTTGATGGTGACTACCTCAATAGGAGAGGCTTGATGAAGGCTTTCTATGAAAATTGGTCTGTTATACAAGAATAAATTGATAGTGATGAATATTTGAACATGCTAACTTGTACATGTGAGTACCTTTCAAATTGTACATGAGA
>JAOXJP010227224.1:0-39719 GCA_025762735.1 Platanus orientalis | reverse complement strand
TGTCTCAATCAAGTTGACCTCCTAGACCTCATCATCATCCCTAGGTTGTTTATAAGTATTGAAAATGTTTAATTCCAATGTCATGTTTCCAAAAGATAATTTAAGTACACCAATCCTATAATTTATCAAAGCATTGGAAGTTGCAAGGAATGGGCAACCCAAAATCACAGGAATTTGAGAACTAGCATTCAAAACAGGATGTGTGTCCAAAATAATAAAATCAATAGGAAAGTAAAATTTATCAATTTAGACCAACACATCCCCCACTACTCCTCTTCGTATTTTTATAGAACAGTCTGTAAGTTGAAGAGTATTGTGGTTGGTTTTAGCTCACCCAAACCTAACTGTTCATACACCGAATAAGGCAAAAGATTCATGTTAGCCCCAAGATCAAGCAAAGCTTGCTCTAGTCTAAAATTACCAACAACACATGAAATGGTGGGACTATCTGGATCTTTATACTTAGGAGGAGTATTCTTTTGAATGATAGCACTCACCTACTTAGTTAAAAATGCCTTCTTTGTACGTTAAATTTACGCTCAACCATACACAAA
This sequence comes from Platanus orientalis, assembly GCA_025762735.1. Classification (NCBI taxonomy): domain Eukaryota; kingdom Viridiplantae; phylum Streptophyta; class Magnoliopsida; order Proteales; family Platanaceae; genus Platanus; species Platanus orientalis. The sequence continues at coordinate 39,165 of JAOXJP010227224.1, read as the reverse complement.
TCTTTCAAAAACTTAGCATAAGAAGGAATTTGTTTTATTGCATCCAATAAGGGCATATTGATTTTCACTTGTCTGAGAACTTCAAGGAGTTCTGCATTTTGATTCAATTTTTGAGGTGGATGCAATCTTTGAGGGAAATGAATGGGAATGGGGTATCTCTCAACCTCACTTGATTTAGGCTCATTAAGCTTATTGCTTCTCCCTATTTTTGAAAATTCTTCTTTTTCTTTGCCTTTGGGTGGAATAGTTTTTTCAATAACTTTTTCACTTCGAAGAGTAGTAACAGACTCGACATGCTCAAGCTGTGTATCAGATGAACTACACTCACCAACACTAAATTGACCTTGGGGGTTAGGTTGTGCTTGAGCTAGAAATTTACTTTTTTCTGAAATGCTCAATGAAGTGGTCAACTTAGTAAGAGTATTTCTAATATCACTTCTGACCTGGGTTGTTTGATTATTTATGGTGGGCCTAACTTTGCATGAATTGTTGCAACGTATCCTCAAGACTCTTCTTAGGATGCAGATTATAAGGAATAGAATTACAATGACCTTGAGGAGGTAGTGCAACATTATCATTCCTCCAATTGAAATTTGGATGATTCCTCTACCCTGAATTGTACATTTTAGAATAAGGTGAATGAATAGGTATTTGTTCATGTTTATAGCATTTGCTTTATCGTGCAACACCTCTTTGAAAATAAGGATAGTTGGACACTCATATGTAGGGTGTCCCATGGTTTCACAAATGCTACAAACATCATTCATTTTAGGCATAAATATGACTTCATTAACTTTCCTTAATTCCATGAACTCTAGTTTCCTAGCCAAACTGGCTACCCTAGCACTCAAGTCATCTTCCTTCCTAAGATGATATTTACCACCCCCAGATGGGTTGGTAGAAGGCTTTGAATCTTCTATGTATCAGTTATGCCCCAAGATTGGGCATTTTCAATGAATAGATCAAAATAATCAAAAACCTCATCAAAGTCCTTGTTTAAAAATTCACCATTACACAACATCTCTACAAACTGGTGCATTTTTGGAGTTTGATTTTCATAGAAAAAACTAATGATGCACCCAGTTTCGTATCCATGATGTGGGCATGCATTTAGTAAATCTTTAAAATGATCCCAACATTGGTAACAAGTTTCATTCTCTTTTTGTGAGAAATTCATGATTTGCCTTTTGAGAACATTTATCCAATGAATTGGAAAAAAACTTTTTTTAAAATTCAGTTTGCATCTCTTGTCATGTGCCTATGAATCTAGACCTTAAGGAATTAAGTCAGGTTTTTTCCTTCTCCTTAAGAGAGAAAGGAAACAACTTTAACTTAATGGTCTCTTCTCTACAAGATTGGTCATGGAAGGTTGCACAAACCTCTTCAAACTCTTTAATGTGCAAATAAGGGTTCTCAAATCCTTTAATCCATGGAATTTATGTATCAATGGAATCATGCCAGGCTTAAAATTGAAATTATTAGCATTCAGAGGAAAAATAATGCAAGACGGTGCATTACTCCTTGTAGGCTATAAATAATCTCTAAGAGTCCTAATGGGTGGGTCATGTTGCACATCATTATCCTCATGATTAGTCTCATTATCAACCATGGTGTCAAGTGTGTGATAATGTAGAAAGGAATCAAATAAATTGTCAAACAAATTCTCATAATCAACTTTAACTAAATGATGACTATGATCACAATACCAAAGTTGCATAAACAAAATAAGAAGTTGTGGAAAGAGTTTACTGGATTTGCGAAGAGATTCACAAAATATAACAAACCTCCACCAAGAACAATGGGCTTCTCTTTGTTCACACCGCATCCCCGACAACGGTGCCAAAAACTTGATGTGACTTTTATAATGCTCCCAAGTGCAGGATGGCACGAAGTAATATTTACTCGGTGAATCCAAGATCGATCCACAGGGAAAGAGTGATCTTTAGAAAAAATTAATGGTGGAAAGAAAATGAAGAGAATTGATTATGAGGTTTTTATTTGCTTGATTCCAAAAAATTAATTTTGTTGAAAATACTATTTTGTAAACACTAAGGTTTAGAGGTCCACTCACAACAAATCTATGGTACTTGCCAACGATTTAAATTTATAGCTCAAGTAAAATACATATGAAGGATGATTCCAATCAGATGATGAATAAATTATTTTATTAAAAGAAATTCTCAAAAGATAGATTCATAAAATTGATTGACTTGATATATGGCAAAACTAACGATTTGATTCGTAGAGAATTCTAAGCATTCACCATACCCGGAGTTAACGATGAATCAAAGAATTATATGGAATAAATATTTTTTTAAATAATAAAGTCAATCAAATATATAAAAACTAACATTAAAACAATATAAAATTGTCTAACAAATACCAGAGAAATGTTGTGGTTTCACTCCTAGCCTTAGCAAAAGTTTTAGAAACTCATAACTCAAAAGAAATATAAAAAAAAACTAAAGAGAAGAGGAAGAAAAGTTAAGAGAGAAGATGATATCCCCAAGTGTAGCTCCTTTCTCCCTTTTATATGTTTTTTAAGGTTTCTACAAAAAAGGGGAAAATAAGGAAAATTGGAGAGTGAACCTACCAAATCCCGTCATCAACAATTAGGTCGACTTCCAACTCGATTTTGACCTAAAAACATCCAAATTTTCTTCTCTTCGTGAAATGCAAAGTTGTCTGGCTTCGAATCTTCTTTCCAAAGTCACGTATTTCACCTCAATCCAATATCGAGATAGAAAGTTATGATGATAGATGACTCAAATTTATCTATCTAGATTTCTTGTTTCTTCTCTTAGACTTGGGTCCCACGTGATTAACTGGTTGATTTTAAATTTCCTATAAAATAAAATATCTATATTAATACACCATTTTATGCATAAGAATAAATATTTAGAAATCTCATATATCTATGTATAAAATACATAAGTAAGTGCAAAATAGATATGATAATGCCTACTCAAACTTGACAATACTACAATTTTAAGCTATTATCATAAACTTACTTCATGGGATCACCAATAACATAAGTTGGGTAACCATCACCATCGACTCATGATTTAGGATTTAGCCTCATCCCCCTTGATGTCTCTTCCACCAACCCTCTAGTTTAATGGTTTAGTTAGAGGATCTGCTAAATTTTCCTCTAACCTCATAAAGTCGAGGGATATAACCCCATTACTCACAAGTTTCCTCACAATGTTGTGTCTCAAGCGTATATGCCTATTTTTTTTATTATAGCTTTTGCTATTTGCATGAACAATTATAGCTTAATTATCACAACATAGTGACATAGACGGTACAAGTCTTGTCCATAGAGGAACCTCGGTCAGTAGATTTCTCAGCCATTTGGCTTCACTTCCTACCTTCTCTAAGGCAATGAACTCTGCCTTCATAGTCGACATCGCTTTACACATTTATTTAGTTGATTTCTAGGAAATCACTCCACTTGCTAAGGTAAACACATAACCACTCGTGGATTTCTTTTCCTCGGAATCCGAAATTCAGTTTATATCCAATATCCCTTAACTACTGGTGGACTGCCACTATATTGTAATCACAAACCTGTAATACCTCGCAGGTACTTAAGAATTTGCTTTACAACAATCCAATGTTGCTCATTTAGATTAAAGGCATATCTAATTAACCTTCATATAGCATATGTTATATTTGGTCTTGTGATATTGGTTAAGTAGGTTAAACATCCAATCACTTTAGCATAGTTCTTTTATCTATTGGACTTTTTCTATTTTTCTTTAGATGAATACAACTATCATAAGGTGTTCTCACCGATTTTTCATTATAGTGATCAAATAATTTTAATAATTTTTCTACATAATGAGATTGATTCAACATCAATGCCACATTTGTCTTACAAATTTTTATTCCAAGAATTACGTCTGCTTCTCCTAGATCTTTCATATTAAATGTAAACCTTAGGAATTTTTTAGTGTTTTTGATCACTTCTATATTAGTACCCATTATTAGTATATCATCGACATATAGATAGATTATAACACCAGTTTTCCCAGAACTAACATATAGACACCACTTCTATATCAGTACCCATTTTTTAACCTCAAGCAACTAACATTGCTTTGAATTTATTAATTATTCCATTAGGTTTTAATTTCTTTTTGAATACCCATTTACTTCCTTTAGCCTTCGTGGTTGGAGGAAGATCTACTAGCTCCTAAGTATGGTTTGCTAGAATGGACTCTTAACTCATTATTAATTGTTTTTCTTCAAAAGGAAGCATCTAGCGATGTAACCGCTTGAGTATAAGTAACAGGATCTCCATAAACTATATGGAAAATATACTCATATGGTATATTTTTATATTCTAATAGATGTATAATAAAGTCATCATCTAAATTTGTTTCTTTTCTAATTCTCGTATTTCGCCTAGGTTCTACTTCACTTTCTTCTAATAGTTCTTATTTGTTTTCATTTCTCTTCTCAATTGTGGTTCTATATACTTTTTTCTTAAGTATTTAGAATCCTATTTTTCATTGGAAACACATTTTCAAAGAACTTAGTGTACCTTGACTCTATTATAGTATTTGCTTCCAATGGGTTGTTCTTTGTTTTAAGAACTAAAAATCTATAAGCTGAACTATTGTGTGCATAGCCTATAAATAGACAATCACTTGTTTTAGGTCCTAACTTTCTATTTCTCAATTTAGTTAGACCTACTTTGGCTAGATACCCCCACACTTTCAAGTATTTGAGATTAGACAGATAGCCTTTCCATATTTCATAGGGTGTCTTACTTGTCTTTTCATATGGAATCCTATTTTTAATATGACACATGGAGAGAATAGCTTCCCCCTACATGTTCAGGGGTAACCCTGAACTTATCAACATGGAATTCATCATCTCTTTCAATATTATATTATTTTTCTATGCCATCCCATTAATTAAGGAGAATAAGGTGTAGTAGTTTCATGAACTATGCCATGTGACTCACAATAACCTCTAAACAGGTTAGAGTCATATTCACCTCCTATGTTAGTTTTAACTCTTTTTATCTTCTTTCCTAATAAATTTTCTATCATATTTTTGTATTTAACAAATGACTCTTCTGCTTCATCTTTGTTTCTTAATAGATATAGAGTTGTGAAGTGAGAATAGTCGTCTATAAAGGTTATGCAGAACCTTTTTCCTCTTCTTGTTTCTACATTTTTAAGATCTCCTAAGTCAATGTGGATGAGTTTTAATAACTTTGTTTATCTTTCAAATAACTTGGGTTCCTTTTTAACATGTTTTGATTTTATACATACTTCACACTTGCATGTGTCATCATCTATTAACCTTGAAATTAACCCTAATTGTTGCATTCTTTTAATACATGTCATTTCCACATGTCCTAGTCTACCATGCCATACATTAGGTGAACTTAGAAAGTAGAAAAAGATGCACTATCTTTTATTATCTTAGAAAACTTCAATATATAGAGACCTATAGTACAATAACCTTTTCTGCCAAAGGCCCCATTCTTTGTCAGTATAAGTTTATCTGACTTAAAGGTCAGCTTTAGCCCAGCCCTGTTCAACAGAAAACTAGAAATGAGATTGCATCTCACTTCAGGGATAAAGAGTACATCAACAAGCTCTAGAATCTTTCCTAAAGTTGGTTTCAACTCCACAGTCCCTCTTCTTATGACAGAGGAGGAATTCAAATTCCCATATACACCTTCTCTTCAGTTACTACTAGCTTGTAGGTCTCGAAGGCATTTTTGTCACAGCATACATGTTTAGTGGCACTAGTGTCTACTATCCTGTCCCTTTTATTTGTAACATAATTCAACTCTATGACCATCATAGTGATTCTCTCCTTTTTTGGTTTGGTGACGTGTATTTTCTCACCTTTCTGCTTATTCTTCCTAGATCTACAAACTGTTGCTATGTGGCTTGGCTTTCTGCATGCAAAACAATTTCCTATCATCCTTTTATCCTTACTGAAGTTCTTTTTAAATTTTTGTAGTGTTCTTTCTAACAAAAAAAAGTTCTTTTTATTTTTCTTTTCCTTGACTTCTGCTTTTTTCTAAAAGAATATTTGAGTAGGAAGACAATTCTTTAGCTCTATCAACTTTCTCTTTCAAACTATTATTTTCTTCCAACTTGATATTTATAATCAATTCTTGAAGGAATAATTATTTTCTCTTTCTCCTCATGTTGTTTTGGTAGTTCTTCCATGAAAGAGGTAGTTTCTCTAGAAGAACTCCAACAATGATCTGATCTAACTAAGGCATTCCATTGGCAACAAGCTAGCATACCAAGTTTTGGATCTCAATTATTTGAGAGGATACTCCTTTATCCCAGGTCATCTTAAAGTCTAGGAAGTTGGTAATAAAGTGTTTCTTATTGCTTTCATCTTCAAACTCATGCTTCTTCTCTAATGACATCCAGACATCTCTTGCATTATTCTTTGTGCAGAAAATGTCGTACAACTAATTAGATAAAGCGTATAAGATAGCATTTACGCAAATTTTTATTTGCCTTGTTCCAATTATAACCAGATCCTAACCTTGCAGATTCGTGTTGATCCTTAAATTCTTGTACCATACGTACAAACATCACATGCCACCTTAGCCATTTCTACCAGAAAGAGAATCTTTTTTTGCCACCTCTTGAAATTGATACCATTGAAGGGCTCTATCTTAGACACGTCTAGGATGGTATAATCCATTTCAGGCTAAGAATATCAACCAATATAGTATTTGTCAACCTTCAAGAATTCTGATTTACTTTATTTATTTTAAACTCTAATTTAAAATTCCTAAACCAACTTCAGAATTCCAAAATTTTATTTTTTATTACAATAATTATTATTAATTCAAAATAAATATATGTAATGACATTCAAAATAAAATATTATATTATATTTAATGCATTCATCATTGGTAACAGCCCATGTGTTAGAACAACCAAGTGTGTATTGAGTTTTATTGATTAAGTAAGTCTTAAAGATTCAAAAAAGAATCTTTCATTGTGTGTGCATTTCACAAAGTGTAAATTTTTATTTATTTTCTTGCCTTTTTTGGTGCAACCCAAATGAGAAAAGCAAAGGTTTTACATTTTGGGCTTCCTCTTTTTTGGATGTTATGGGATTTAAAAGTGTCTCACATTAAATACGAATAAGTTACCATATCAAATATCTACTAGATATATTAGCCTTTAATAAGACATTATGAAGATCTAACATTATATAGCAACCAAGAAAAAGGTTGTGGAAAGTTGGTTTTTTAAGGTAAGCATTTCTCTCATATGTGGGTTTTCTCTTTAGTTTTGTGTATTACAAGTGGGTATACACTCATGTAGACCAAAAAAGAGAGAAGAGAGACAGTAGTCCCTTTATTCTTCAAAATCTCTTCTATGAAATTTTAGAGCAATCTACACACCAAAGGGACTATCCTAATTGTTCGTTTGTAGGCCTCTATTGCTGTGCAAAGCAATGGACGATTGTTGGTGTATTCCCTAGATGTGGACGTCAAACTAGACCACTACACGAGAGAGCCCGGCAAATCCACTTTAAGACTAAATAAAATAAAGCATATAAATATATGTAAATTAATTTGTATACAAATGGTTTTGATTGATGGATTAAACTTTATTGACATTTTGGATTTACCACAATATATTAATTTAAATAATCTCAATATTTATAAACTAAATGAAATAATTTGAAGTACACACCTAGTTTCCGATGTTAATACAGAATGATTGAGTTTTTAAGAGTTCTACAAGAAACACAATATCACCTAAAAAAGAGATAATCAACCTTGTTGTAGGTGTCATGATGTGGTGATCCACTACCCTTAAAGTGGATTCACCAGGTTGTTCTGCGTGCAATAGCTGAGTTCAGTGACCACCTCCAGTGGGCTGAGTAGTGGAGTTCTTCTTCTAAAGAGGACCGTCTCAAATCATGTAGCCAACCTGGTCGCATTTGTTAGACGCTCCAATCTCCTTGAAGCATGGTTCAAAGTGTGGCTTTTGGCACTTTGGGCATACCATTGCTACCCTCTTCATCTTAGCCTCCCTAGGAGCTTGCCGAAAACCATCATGGGTAGTAGCCTTTCTCTTGTGAAACCCACTAGGAGGAAGTTGCCTCCTTCCTGATCCCTATGCCTCTGCAACTCGTCACAGTCTTGCTCCACTAACTTTTCCACCTCAACAATGTCAGTGAAAGATCTAAATCGTAGAGGTATCATGCAGGTGCAGATGGCTGGTCACTACCCTTTCTGAAACCTCTTCGCCTTACCCTCATCATCAAGGATGAAGTGAGATGCATAATGGGATTACTCAAAGAACTTCACATTGTACTAAAGCACAGACATGTTGCCTTGCATAAGGCCCATAAATTCAGCCTCTTTCTAGCCTTTGACACTCTCTAGGAAGTAGTTGGTGTAAAAGGTATCCAGAAACATGTCCTAAGTCAAGGGTTCTCCATCATAGACCAAGGTATACTCTACATCCCACCACCAATGTTTCGCTTCGCCTCGCAAGACGAAAGTGGTCAAGTTCACCTTCTGGTCTTTAGGGTTGTTCAATGCCTTGAAGATCTTCTCAATCTGCATCAACTAGGCCTCTGCCTCAATGGGATTGAAAGTACCATAGAACTCGAGAGGTCCCATTCGACGGACCTTCTCAATTATACTATCCTCATGCATAACCTCTATGTCTATAAGCGGCACAGTGCTCATGACGTGCCCACAAACTTCTTTAGTCAGACTATGAATAACCTCCTAAACACCTGTTGGGCCATGATCATCTGGTGGTGGAGTGTCTACATCAGCTTTAGTACCCCTCCTAGGCGGCATTCTCATCTCTAAGCACCAAAACAACAGTCAATTGCTTATTTCCATCAATACTATATCATGTATAAACACTCTAACTCCAAAGATCTAATAATCCTCGATATCAATTCCACTTACTTAACATTATCTAAGTGAATCTCCCAAAATAAGCTCATCTTCAAATGTAAAGAGACTATAGAATCCCAACCTGGTAGCTTTAATACCGACTCTGTCATGCCCTGAATCTCGTATACGGAAATCAAAGTATAAATATGGAAAGACATGTGCGCGGTGTTGCCTCAAAGTGATGGGGCCCTAAACCACTCTAAGGTCTGTATAAACATGTGAAGTGGAAAATTTACCCTGAAGTGTGTTAAATTACATTTTTACCCTTATAGTGTAATGCGGGGTATTACAGAGGATCCTCTAAAGGCATTGTTGGTCCTTCGAACCACATAGCCTTTATTCCTGAGCCTTAGCCCGCTCAAACCCCTCACGAGCATCGTATGACCATCAGGTCATATCATTTCTTGGATCATTATCATTTTCATCTCATCATTTTTGAACACTCATCTTGTGTTTTCAATGATGTTTGTTCGTCCGCCGAAGGGGTCCTTGGTTAGGGCTTCATCCAAGAACCCTTTAACCACCTCTCTCAAGCACCCTAGGTTTAACCAACAACACTCAGCCAAAAAAGGGAAGTCTAGAGAGGCCTCAACCACTATGCTAGTCTCAATCACTCTCCCTACTGCCCCCATTGTTTACTTGGAGGTCGAACTCGAGTCCATTCCAAACTTTGATGACTGTGTAGCCAATCTCCCACAATATGTCCATAGTGACCACACCAACAAGGGCAAGGATGCAGCTCCCCCATCCCTCTTCTAGGATCCTAGCCAAGTGGTTAAACACATATGCTCAGTCCTCTCAAATAAGGACTTGGAGAGCATTAGGAGGACCTCTTCCATAACCCTAGCAAAAAGCACCTTGTATGACCTGGGGAAGGTGAGTGTAAATATTGTTTGCTTTTGGTTTGGTGATTTTCTTTTTCTAACTTCATTTTATCTCCTGTCATGCAAGTCTTGATGAGGGTTGCCACCATGTCTAGCTGTAGTTGGACACGGAGGCTTATATAGACCAGCTTTGAAATAGGCTGGTTAAGGCTGATGTTGATCGATCCATTCTCGCAAGGAAACTCACCGAGATGGAAAATAGGCTGCAGGGGATAGAGGCCACCTTGGGGATGACTCAAGACCAGCTAGAGGCCGAGAGGATAGGAGCTGCAACATTGTAAAAGACTCCCAATGATTTGAAGGAGTTCATGGAGGTCGAAAAGGAGAAGACTGTTGAGGCTGGAATCACGGCCTTTAAGAAATCTAAGGCCTTTGATGATGTCACCTTGGAATATTACATAAGCAGGTTCAAGATGCTACACCTTGCGGGAGTACCCTTCCCTGGATCTATCTATGTTCCGGGCGACGGACGACTCAGATTCGGTCCCACCTGAGCTCAAGAAGGAAGACGAGGTGCAGGAGCAGATGACGTTGCTTCTTGAGTTAAGCTAGAAAGCATCTTAACCCTTTTGTATTGGCCGAGGGACTTTCTGTTTTGTGGGCCGAGAGCCTTTTCTCTTCTTCTCTTTTTTTTAATGGGTCGAGGACCTTTTCTTGCCTTGTAAGGGCCCTACCCCTTTCTTTCTTGAATATCAATTGAAATGCTTTTTTCCTTTACTTGGTAGTTTTTGTGGATGTGTTACATGAATTTTTTTTCTTAGTATCAAGTTTCTTGTAAGTCAAAGTTCGTCCCTCTAACTTTATCCATTTTCATGATTAACTCATCTTTTTTATGCTTGGTACTCATTTATAAATCGTTTGTAGAACAAAGGTTATTTTTTTAGACTTAACCATTTTTATGGTTAGTCCATCCTTTTGACGCTCGGCGCCCGTTTGTAGATCATTTGTAGAACGGGGTCATTTTTTCAAACTTAGCTATTTTTATGGTTAGTCCATTCCTCTGACGCTCGATGCTCGTTTGTAGAATGTTTGTAGAACAAGGGTCATTTTTCTAGACTTAGTCGTCTTATGGTTAGTCTATTTTTTCGATGCTCGGTGCTTGTTTGTAGATCGTTTGTAGAACGAGGATCGTTTTTTTGGATAGCCATTTTTACGATTAGTCCATTCTTCCAATGCTCGACGCTTATTTGTAGCTTGTTTGTAGAACATTTGTGCTACACATCAGCAAACACAAGAAATTTACTATTTCATAACTGGAATTGCATGCTTATTGGTAGTACCTTTTCAGATGTTCAACATTTCATGGCCGGGGTAGGGGTTTTCCCTGTTAGGTTTTTGTATTGTCAATGTCCATGCACAAAACAATGTGTGTACATGTAGTGGTCAGGTTGTATAGGAATTTATGATGTAAATTAAATACCCATATAAGTCCAAGAAGAGAGTCTAAGAAATCACCAAGAAGATGGACTCGAAGCCGGAATGACCAAGCCAAAGAGACTCAAGCATTGTTGAGGAATCCTAAGTCTCATGTGCAAGCCACCTCAAGAAAACCAACTATCAGAATTTAAGGGTAAAATCGTAAAATATTGGTAAGTGGTAATGGGGTGTTTGGGTATAGACCTAACCTTAGGTAAACTTAGAATGAATTAAAAATGGATAACCCAAACCTAGAAAAGGTTCCATAAAGAATAGACCAAGGATGGTCCAAAATTGGAAAAAATTAAATCGTGCTAAAAAGAAAATATGACTCAACTTAAAATGGCCATATCTTTTGATCTAAATGTTCATAGGTGAGCCATAAGTACTCAAATCGAATGGCTCGACAAGATCCTTTTGAAAATGAAAAAATGCTTACTCAATATTTTCAAACGGCTATATTTTTAACGTTTTAAAAGAGACGTTGAGGATGTTTGAATGGATTTCTCCACTCTATAAATAGAGGCACTGACCCCAATGAATATAGAACTCCTATGCTTGAACAAATAGTCAAATCTTAGTAAAAGAGAGTTAGAGAGAGCTAATAAGCCTATGATTTAAACCATTGTTGGCCTATGACCATAAGAGTTATTCTATATAGTCAAACCCATTCAAGATCACCTGTAAGTTTCTCAAAATTCTTTAGTTACATTTGTTGGAAGCAAGAAAGAGTGTTTCTACAAGTTAAATTTGTCTACATAAGAGACATCTTAAAGAATGAAGATTTCTTCTTCAACTTGTTCGCAGCCTTCATCGAAGTCACCAAAGGTGGATTCTCAACCTTTGCTAGAGTTCCCAAAGGCACGTTCGTGAAGCACTTGTTGGAATCACCAAGTGCGGGTTAGTCTAGCAGAGTCACTGGACGGAGTGTGCCCACCAGAGTTACTGAGAGCGCACTTACAAGGGAGTGGATTCTCTTTTACTTGTAAGTAAATCCTTAGGTTTATTAATTTTTTCTATAATAGTGATCTTATAATAAAAATTAAATAGGCTTAGAGGAGCCGGTTGGAGAGTGGACATAGGCTAGAGGGCCGAACCACTATAAATTTGTGGTGTTTTGGTATGGTTGCATTTTCTCTTTAGTGATAGTTTATGTTTATTTTGATTATGCAAAGCAGCCCAACACACTAAGTGACTCAATCTAAGGTTATTTTAAAAGGGACTAATCAAGCAACCTTAGGGAACTTACCAACTCTGCTCCCACTCTACTATAGGTCACACTATAGTGCATGACGGAACCCCATGGTCAATGATAAGTTCATAGAAAATTGATTTACTTTATTAAAAGAATTTTTGCTACATAGTTAATTGAGTTCAAGTAAATTAAAGAAAGAATGAATGATTATTTAAAAGAAATTTTAAATAAGTCAAAGGATCCTATTCACCCCCTCTAGGATCCATTTCATATTTTTCATTCCCTCCAACATTTCCAGGTAATAGGTACCCGCTCAAGGGGATTTAGTCACTCGGTATGGCCCTTCCCAATTGGGCCTAAGCTTGTCATCATCAAGAGCTGGGTTGCTATGCTCACCTTGCGTGAGACTAGATCCCCGTTGTTGAATCCCCTCAGTTGTACCTTTGCATTATAATATTTCATCATTCTCTGCTGGTAGGCTACTACTTGGAGTGAGGCTTCAGTTCTCCTTTCCTCCATGTCCAAATTTAAACGTAGCTCTTTTTCAGCTTGCTCGGCATCTAGCTATTAGGTCTTAAGGTTTGACAGACCGACCTCTATAGGTATGACTACTTTACTTCTAAAGACAAGAGTGAAGGGTGTCTCCCTGATGGGACTTCACATGCTGGTTCTATATGCCCACAGAACTCCAAGTAACTCCTCAAGCCATAGTCATTTTGATGATTCAAGCCTAGTCTTGATCATTTTCAATATCGTTCTATTCGTCACCTCCACTTGGCCATTAGCTTGAGGGTGTGCTAGAGAAGAGAAGTGGTTCTTGATGCCTAGCTAAAAGCAGAACTCTCAAAATTTCTGGTTGTTGAATTGTTTTTCATTGTCTATGACTATCACTCATAGTACACCAAACCAACACACTATGGATTTCCAAATGAAGTCTCATATGTTTGCCTCGGTAATGATTGCCAATGTCTCAACCTTTACCCATTTGGTGAAATAGTCAACTGCTACTACAAGGAACTTCCTTTGCCTCTTTGCTAAAGGGAGAGGACCCATAATATATATTCCCCATTAAGCAAAGGGCCACGGTCCGGTCAGGGGTGTAAGTTCCTCTACAGGCCATCGAGGGATGTTTGCAAACCTCTAACACCTGTTGCACCTTCAGACATACTTCGTAGAGTCCACTGCATGGTCGGCCAATAATACCCTACTCGGACAAGCTTGTACACTAATGTTTGGGCACCAGAATGATTTCCGCATATTCCCTCATGGATCTCTCTCATGATGTAGTCCACCTCTAGCGGTGATAGGAATCTCAGGTACAACATGATAAAGCTTCATTTGTAAAGGGTGCCACCTATTAGGGCATATCGATTGGCTCTAAATTTGACCTTTCAGGCTTCTTTTTTGTCTAGCAAGAGCTCTCCCATCTTGAAGAACAGTGCAATCGGGGTCGTCCAATCATCTTTTATTTATGTTATCCAAATCTTCTCAACTATCATACTCTGTATGTTTGGTTTGGTGAAATGTCCTACTGGCAGTTGGCTCTTTGTGACGTATCTGTCGTTGGATGCCAATCGGGCAAGTTGGTTAGCATGCTCATTTTGGCTTCTAGGGATATGTCTGGTTTTGAATTTGTCAAATCAGAGAATGAGGCTTATTACCTTGGTCAAGTAACCTTGCATTCTATCCTTCTTGGCCTCATACTCGCTCATCACTTGCCAACTTGGAGTCTATGTGAACATTGATCTGACTAGCTCTAACCTCTTTCACAACATTCAAGCCAACAATCAACGCTTCATACTATACTTCATTATTTGTTGCCTAGAACTCAAGTTGGATTAGATATTTAATCTCGATTCCTTCCAGAGTGGTCAAGAGCAGGCATGCCCCACTGGCCGAGTTGGTTGAAGATCCATCCACATGTAGGGTTCAGCTCACCTTTAATGGAGCTTCCTCACTCTGTTCCAATGAGGTTAACTCCATGAGGAAATCTGCTAGCACTTGCCATTTTATCACAGCTATCGAGTGGTAATGAATGTCAAACTCCCTAAGTTCTACCACCCATTTCACCATATGTCCCGAGACTTTCAGTTTCTAAAATACTACTCTCAAGAGTCGGTCCGTCAATACCACTATAGTGTGGGCTTATAAGTAAGGTCTTAGCCTCCTCGTCGTGGTTACCAGTGCATAGGCCAACTTTTCCATAGGTGGATACTTCAACTCAGCACTGTGGAGGGCTCTACTGACATAGTACACTGGCATTTGGATACGTTCCTCATCTCAGACTAAGATGGAGCTCATGTTTGCCTTAAACACTACTAGATAGAGGTATAGATCTTCCCTTTACACTATTCGACTAAGATGGGTAGGCCCGCCAAATGTTCTTTTAGTCCTTGGAATGCTCTATCGCACTCCTCAATCCATTCGAATGCTTTCTTTAAAAGATGGAAGAAAGGGAGACACTTATCTGTGGATCTGGAAATGAATCAAGTCAAAGCTACCACTCGCCCAGCCAACCGTTGTAATTCTTTGGTCGTGCGTAGGGTTTTCATGTCCAATATGGCTTTGACCTTCTTGGTATTGGCTTTAATCCCCCTGTGGGAGACCATGAAACCTAGAATTTTTCTTGCTAATACCCCGAATGCACACTTGGTTGGGTTCAACTTCATCTGATACCTTCTCAGCATGCTAAGGGTCTCTTCTAAGTCATTTAAATGTTTCTCGGCTTCTAGGATTTTCACCAACATGTCATCTACATACACTTCTACATTTCTCCCAATTTGAGCTTCGAACACTAGGTTCACAAGTCTCTGATATGTGGCCCTTGCGTTCTTTAATCCAAACAGCATGACCTTGTAACAATGCATTCCCCTATCGGTTATGAATGACGTTTTCTCCAGGTATCCTTCCTTCATTCAGATTTGGTTGTATCTAGAGAAGGCATCCATGAAACTCAGTAATATGTGCCCTAAGGTAGAGTCAACCAGCGAGTCTATCTGGGGAGTGGAAAACTATCCTTGGGATATGCCTTATTGAGATTAGTAAAGTCTACACACATTTTCTATTTTCCATTGCTTTTCTTAACCAATAGTCATTAGCTACCCAGTTGGGGTAGGCAACTTCTCGTATGAATTTGGCCCTTAGTAGTTTACATACCTCCTCTGTTGTGGCCTAGTTCCTATCGGCGGCGAAGGTTCTTTTCTTCTATCAAATCAGCTTCACAAAAGGGTCGACACTCAATCAATGGGTGATCACCCTTAGGTCAATTCCAGTCATATCGGTGTGGGTCCATGCGAAGGAATCATTGTGAGTGGCGAGCAGCTTCAGTAAGTAGAGCTTCAATCCTTTCAAGAGCTTCTGCCTAACTCAGACAACTCGTTCTGGTCTTCCTGGATAGATGTTTAACTCTTCCAAATCTTCCATAGGCTTAGTTTATTCTTGTCGAGCATCCTCTCTTCCTTCTAAGTTGTTGATGGTAAGGGCTTCCTTTAATCCTTTGCCTCACAAGGATACAGTGTAACATTCACGGGTGGTCACTTGGTCACCTCAAACTTCCTCGACACCCTCCTCGGTCGTGAAACGCATCAACAAGTGGTAAGTTAAAGTAACGGCTTTCATTTGATTTAGTGTTGGTCTGCCAAAAATAGCATTATAAGTCCATTGACAATCTACAACAAGGAAGTCGACCACCTTGGTTACTTGTCAAGGGATGACCCTAGCCGTGACGGGCAGCGTGACCACTCCCGTGGGCTATAGCTGGTCTCTAGTGAAACCCACCAATGGTGCGGTGGTCAGTCAGAGCTTATCCTTTCCAACTCCCATTTGCTCGAAGGTGGATAAGTACAAGATGTTAGCAAGCTTTCATTGTTAATGAATACTCTCCTAGTATGATGGTTAGCTATGACTAGCGTGACCACCAGAGCATTGTCATGTGGGTGTTGTACCCTACGAGAACTAAAATTCAATGAACATGATATCCTGTTGGTCGATCTGAGTGAGTTTTCATGGTCTGTCTGTCGAGTAAACTTCTTTAGCTTATGGCACTCTTACTTTTTGAGAATAGGATTTTTGAGCGAAGTTTGACTCTCCACCTCCATCCGGTCCACCCATAATAACCTTTATCTCCCGTAGAAGCTCTGACACGGTGCTTTTGTCATCTGAGGGTCCTTCATCCATCTTTGGGTGGGTTCGAGTGCGACTAGACATAAAATGTTTGAGTCTGCCTTATTGGATGAGCGTCTCTATCTGTTCTTTCAAGTCAAAGCAATCCTCCGTGTTATGACCATGGTCCCTATGAAACTAATATTATTTCCTTTGGGATCTTTTTTTTAGGGGTTTTAACCTTCTCAGGCCATCTTAATGACAGGTTATCCCGTATGTACATGACGACTTATTCAAGAGGCGAGTTAAGGGGGTGTATTCAGGTGCATTGAGCTAGTGTCCCAGCTTCCCTTGGCTTTATCTCTTTG
Organism: Platanus orientalis; assembly: GCA_025762735.1. Taxonomy (NCBI): domain Eukaryota; kingdom Viridiplantae; phylum Streptophyta; class Magnoliopsida; order Proteales; family Platanaceae; genus Platanus; species Platanus orientalis. Next base: position 22,272 of record JAOXJP010227224.1, on the reverse strand, counting down.
TCAGACATGATTCTAGCCTTGGGCTCTCGCTCTGCTACCCTTGGATGTTCTTCTCTCCTCCTCCTTGTCTGCTCTCTAGGCTCGACCCCTCGGTCTCATCAAGCGGCCATGGTATCCTTTGCATTCTTATGGTTTTGGGTGCAAAGTATTACCTAGGCTATGTTGCTTAATGGAGACTTAGAGAGGTTAGAGAGGGAGAATAAGAATTTGGTAGGCAGTAACCCACCAATAAAGGTTCTTAGTACCACTTTCTCATTGGCGTCATCTACTTACAACACCTCCCAGTTGAACCTAGAGATGTAGCTCCTTAATGACTCTCTCTTTAATTGTTTGACATTGAGTAGGTAGGTGGCGGGCTTCCAGTAGCATCTCCCTCCAATGAAGTGATTGGCAAACAATTGGCTCAACTCTGAGAAGGAATCGATGTTTCCCGGCTATAGGCTGCCAAACCACTTCGTGTCAGGCCTTTCAAGGTACTCAAAAAATCCCTGCACATGATTCCATCAGAGTAGTTATGTAGGAGCATTAAGGTTTTATATGTTTCAAGGTGATCAAAGGGATCTCGATTCCCATCAAATGTCTCCATCTGGGGGATTTTGAACTTTTGGGAGAGTGGGAAAGTCATGACCACTGTGGAGAAGGGAAGATTAGTCTTCCAGATCAAGGCCTCGATGGTAGGAGAGCTTTTCCCCTGATTGTCTCCATCATGATATTTAACTAGCTTTACATCCTATACATCCTCTATTCCTGCTCTGTTGTCGCTCCTCCTTTGTCCATCCCTTTGGCCCAAGGGGATGTTGAAGCACTGGGGTCATGGCTGTCCGCTTGTTTTTCCCGCTCATCATCTCGTCCCCCCTCACACTTTAGGTGGGTGACCTCGTGTAGCTCATCATCACCGAAGAGCTGGTGTTCCTCCTGCATCGCGAGCCTCCAAGTTAGCTCTTGGTTTTGCTATGTAATTTATTGTATGCTCTGGTTTGGGTTTTGTATTTGTTACTCCAAAGCGGCAATCCTGGTGGCCTCTGCCTCCCTTTCACCCTGGTTGTTTGTGGAAGAAGCATTCTGGAGAGCCTCCATCACTTTGGAATGAGTTTCAACCATAAGACCTTTGTCTTGCCAAAAAACACTTTTAGCTTCCCATAGATGGCACCAGTTGATGAAGCTGAGAATTGGTTCACCAAGATGATCGTCCAATCATCCTCTTCCAAAAGCTCCGGGGTTAGCTCACCTACAAACAGTCAGTGGAGGACGTTAGTGTGGCGCCAGCCTCCACCACTCCAACGATCAAGTCAGTATTCTAATCCCCCTTCTTCTGCTAAGTTGTGCTTACCTATCTTACTTGTGAGTTTCTCTCTTATATTAGAGTTCACTTGTTGGTTAGGGGTCGTGGACCAGGGTCACGTATGGATATGCAATCTGTGTCAGGAATATTCCCTAGGTTGGTTAAGGGAATGTGGAAGGTCATGCATGGTGACACAATATTTACTGGTCCTCCGCACAGCCTCACACTTGTAACTACCTTTCTACCTCAATGGCAGTCGATTTCTTCAGCTCGGTCAACTTTCTAACGCCCAATCAGCTTGGTCGGTTGCTTAATGATCCATCCGTGGTTTGGCACCTCACTAGTTGTCTGGCGCTTGGTCGGTGGTTTGGCGTTCTATCGGGAGCTTGGTGCTTGGTTCGTGTTGCAACTGGTTTAACATGGGTGGGCCGTTTGGTTCATTGTTTCAAGCCTAGTATGTCACCATCATTAGGCATTTTCCATTACCAAAAAAAATTCAAATCTATTTATTACTTAAAATTCTTTACATTTCATGTCTAATGTTAGTGTGGACTAACATTTAGCAGCAATCCCAAATCCTCACAATTAAAAGATAAAATGAATAATTAAACAACTTGATTTGGTAATTTATAGTGCATAGGGCTATTCCTTTTCTCCGAACTAGATGAAGTATTTGACATTGTTATTGCGGTATCTACTCTTGTGTTCTCATAAGGCCGGGCAGGACCTTGAGGCCTAGCCCCGTTTAGTTACATGTATATAATATCCTTTAAATAAATGTTAATATAATAACATAATGAACAATTATGCAAGTACCTGTTTAGGTAGTTTCATTTATTCCTAAACAATTTACGCAAAAAAAAAATTATTCCTAAACAAGAAATCCCAATTATCTAAGAATGATTCTCTGTTTTGAGACAGACCTCTAAAGGCGTGCCATTGATTGACACAGTATGTGTTTTTTAATTTGATGTCTTTTATTGATACCTACTTTTTTCAACTGAACACTTTTTTGGACCCTTTTACCCCCAAAAAGAACACATGTCTGTTTATAATTCACCATATTCACTACAGAGGCATTTGTATATATGATAGAACACTTGCTTCGGTCAATCAATATGGATTTTCTTTTGTGAGAACCAACAATTTGTATGCCCGATGATAGCCCCAGCCTATGTGTGACAGTTTAACACGCATGGTAGGTCGGGCCTTCGCTTGTATTTTAAAACAAGGGGTGCCCTTGGGCTGAACTTTTTTCCATCACAAACCTAGGCCACGTTTAAGCTAGGACTCAAGTAGGGCGGCCTAGGCTAGGGTCAACCGTTACACACAAGAGTATAACTACCAAAAAACCCTCCACTAGCCTTTGCATAATGACAAAAGAACCCTTGTGAGTTAATGCATGTCCTCTCTAAAGTCTAAACACAAAGTAAGTAACTACTCTTCATATTCATGTGAAGGAACTGGACTCCCCAAAAATATTGCCAACTGTTACAGAAGGGTCTACTAGTCATATAAAAATGTGTACATAAGTAAAATAAAAAGAATAATCTTGGGTTATTGAAAGACCCATCAAACTTTTTTTTTTTTTTGGGTAATCTGTAAAACAATTTGGGACACCCTTTTTAAAGAATGGAGTAAATCTTGACCAACCTTGACTGTTTGTGGTTTTTCAAAATTCCCTTAGGCTCTGCTTGGTTGCTAATAGAATGCAAGAAAGTGAAGTAAAGTTAATTGTATGAAAATGAGTAAAGTGGAGTGAAGTAGAGTAGGGTGAAATTGTATTTTCCAACAATTGTTTGGTTGATTTAGAATACGATAAGAAAGTAAGCAAATATAAGGAAATATTTTTTACTTTCATAATGTGCAACATATTTCATTTCAAAATCTGACCAATTTGGTCGGATTTTGACAAAGGAAATCAAAGTATTAGGAAAGCCTTAAATGGAAAGCCAATATTCCAATGAGCATTTTCTTATTTCAACCAAACCGCCACTCCATTTGGATTTTTGAAGATCCATACTGTTTTACTTTACTTTCCATTACTTAACTAGCAACCAAGCAAAGCCTTAGTCTAAGTAAATGGGTTTGAAATTGCCTTAATTAAGAGGATTTCAACCAACCTCAGAGAAAGAGAAACGATAAACTTCAAAGAATGTAAATTGAATAGCATAAGTTGATATCAATTACAATCTAAATGCCTTACTTGGTTTGATGGAGTCGTTACTTTTTTCCCAAGTATGCTCCTCTAGACAGTAAGCAACTCGAATACAATCCAACAATTACAAACTACAGGCTACAAATTACAACTACAGGACTACACTTCAAATACTAAGTTATGCCTACTCCTAAGATAAATAAAAGACTGAATGGATGGTGATTGGCCCTTTTCTACATTTGCTCATATGCAATTTATAATACTTCAATTGGTAACAGAAGTTTCTCCTCCATGTCGCAAGTCAATAAGATGCCGGTCACCATTCTTATCGAAGAATCCACTCTCCCACTTCCTCAATCTCGTTATTGGTTACAAGAACAAGGTCAATCGTGCTTCTTTTTCCTTAAGATATGTAAGTCCATGACATGTTGGAAGAAGCTTCAAGTCAATAAGCCTTGATGACCCCAAGCAACAAAAAACAACTCATATTGAAAATTTTAAGAAGTCTTATGCTCTCAAGATATGCAACCTCAAGATGCTAACAAGTGAATTCCAAAGTTAAATCTAAAGGTAAAAATGTTGATAAGTGGTAATGAAGTATATGGGTATGGATCTAACTTTAAGTGGACTTCAAATGTCTTAGAAGTGGGTCACCCAAACCTAGAGAAGGTCCCACAAAGATTGGACTAAATTAGAAAAAATAAGTAAAACAAAAATGTGTTAAAAAGTAAAAATGGCCTTAAACTTAAAATGGCCAAACTTTTGAACCCGATGCCCCCTTGAGGCCCGTAAGTACTTAAAACGATCAGCTCGATGAACAATTTTTGAAATTAGAGTTCGAGCACTCATGCTAAGTAAAATGAAATAACTATAATGGCTAGTTTCAAGCAGCTCTATTTTTTACCTTTGAAAAAGCCGTTGAGGGCTTTTAGAGTTTGTATTTGGAACTCTATAAATATGGGACTAAGTTCCAATGACTTACAATACATATATAAATGATCATGTAGTAATATTCTTATGAAATCAAGTCAAAAGTGTGAGGTATTCCACCAATCCAATAAAATTCATATGAGCCTTTGACCTTGAGTTGAGCCAATAATTAAATTTTATCAAGGTCTTGTTAGCTTCCTAAAACTCATAGTTATATCTTTTGGGAGCTAAATGGTGGAATGTATAGTCAAATTAGCCAACAGAGAGGCAACTGAATCAATGAGGAACTTCTACATCCTTCACAACATCCATTAAAGTTCACAACCTTTGCTGGAGTCACCAGAGATGTATTCTCAAAGCACTTGTAGGAGCTAAGTGGAACTAATCTATTAGATTTATTGGACTAAACGTTCCAAGCGAAGTCACTGAGAGCATATTTACAAGGGAGTGGATTTTTTGAAACTTGTAAGTGAATTATCAGGTTTTGTTTATTTTATCATGTAATAGTTTAGAGAACTATTAATCAAAAAAATAACAAGGCGTGAGCCAGTTGATAGTGATCTTACGCCTTGAGTGTCGAACCACTTTAAATCTTTGTGTTCATTTTGTAGTTGTTTGCATTGTTTTCTTGTCTGAAGTGTTGTGATTAAATTGTTGTGTAAATTACCCAACTCCTTGTAAAGTGACTCTAATAATAAAAAGTGAAACCTTAAGTAAAATCAATCATAGGGAATCTATTAGCCCTACTCCCGCCCTACTATAGGTAACACTATAGTGTATGATGAAGCTCCGTGGTCTATGATAGCTTCATAGTAAAAGTTAATTTTGATTTACTTGTTAATAATTCCACTACATATTAAAGTAAAGTTTAAGTATATCAAAAGAGTAGAATTAAATAGTTAAACAAATTTATAAATTGGCAAAGATCCTATTCACCCCCCTCTAGGATCACATTTTGGATTTTTCAAGTACTATGTCTTGTCTTGTATCATGTATAAATATATTTAATGTTAAACATATAATATATTAAGTTACTTTTATATATATTATACAAATATATAAAACCCTTGATGAGCCAAGCTTTTAGTGAGCTAAGCCTAGTGTTACTCAACTTAAGCTCAATAGCTAAACAAGCTAGCTATTGGAGGCTCAAACTTAACTCAAGACGAGATGAGCTAGCTTGGTTCATTGATAAACCTTATAGTTAATATGAGGATGTTGAGATGAATAGAATAAAAAATGAATGCATTTACAAGATATTAGGAGTATCACTAATAGGGGATAAGATAAATAGGATTGTAAATGATCCAGATAATTATCCGCATTTGATTTTGATTCAGTCCATTTAAAGTGAATATGCCATGTGTATGCACTTTGATTAAATATTCAATTAGTTTAGAAAAAAATTTGTTTATGGACCCATTATGTATCCATATTAAAGCCATTCACATAAGATTAATAAAGATTTTTTTTTATTCTATTATCGCATGTATTTGCCTTTCTTATATGAGCAATTATTTAATCTCATGAGATGAGATAGGTAGTCCTCAGGTACATATATAGTTAGATATTAGACACATAAGATTATCTAGTTATTGTAGACCTAAACTTTATGCAGTGGTAGGCACATCACTTAAATGCAAAGGTTTTCTCATGACAAAATTTTCTCAAAAAATTATTTTTAAGATGTCTGGTAGCCATGAAAAGTTGGGTTTCTAGTGTTTTTCTCATGATTATTTTCTAATATTTTCTTGTGGGATTTTCTTTCTTTTCTCTACAATTCAAGGCAACCAGACTGGGCTTAAGGGAAAACTGATATTGCCAAAAACTATAAGAAAGGTTCCTTGAATTTTCCCTTGTATGTTTCTCAAATGCATGTCCCAACGTAAAAAGAAGTTTGATTGGTTACCAAACATATGCAATAAGGCCTTGCTCGTGCGTAAAGCAAAGAATTATTTATCACACACCAACCAATAGATGTCAAAGTCGCAGTGGGCGAACCCATCAGCCAGCCAGCCAGCCACATTAGAATGCGAATCTGTGGGACCATAATGGTTTGCCACTTTCTAATGCTTGCTACACATAGTAGGTGACCCACACCAAGTACAACGTGCCTCTGTGTAAAGCTTAAGAAATGGATTACTCATAGAGGCACCACTCCCAACCATTAGTCACTATTGCATAGAGAGAGCTATTCAAGGGTAACGTTTTAAAGTTTTTTTCAAGAGTTGTAAAGGAACGGGGACGTTCCCAAGGCCCTACCATTATTGCCTTGTGAATGGGGACCCTGTGGGAGAAGATATCCAAGTAGTTTGATCGACTACTCCTCTTTTCCCTCCCTTTTTTCTTCTTCCACACCTTTTCAAATAGAAGCACACATGGGGTTGGGTCACATGTAGTTCTCCTTATACTTGTGCATTGCTTCATTATCCAAATAACTTTTGTTTGGGTCACATGGAATACGAGTTGTACAAAATCTAACGAGATCTCTCAAAGTTGAGATATCAATTTCAAAATGGTCGGAATAAAAACTGAATATTAGAGATTTGACTTTAAATGGCTGTTTAGAGTCCAAATACAATAGCTATTTCTCACACTTCATGAGAGCTCAAGCTCCATTTTTAGTTAAAAATTTTGAATTGGTTGTGGGAGTTGGGGTGGGGAGATACAACAACGAGGGCAAACTCTACCTGATCAAATGTAAATAAGGTGATTCACGCGACTGCTTGGACTCTGTGGATTCAAACCAAACACCGCTTTAAGGTTGTATTTGGATCATCCAAGTTGAAAATAATGAGTTTACAACTTCTAATTAAATATATAAGAATGGAATGACTTTGGTTGGGGATTAAAGTTCAAATGCCAAGTAATTCCTACAGTTCCTTTAGGTTTAAAACTCACATGAATTTAGGTGGAGATGTTTAAGCTGTAAAGCTGGATAAGGGAGATAAAACTAGTAATTTCAGTGAATACTACAAAGTATACTTGAACCAAAGTAAATTAGGCAATTCCTACAGCTGAGTATCCAAACAAAGCCTAGTGTGAAAAGATCAAAATGCTCTTCAGATTGCAACCTTTTCTGTTGACTGATACTGTGGTTACCAAGATGTTGATTTTGGGATGGTCAGAAATCAAAGTAGGAGAGAACATACATCTCGCAATGGAAAAGTCCCTTCACAAAGATGGATTCTTCGCGAGCAAACCTTAGACTCTTCACGGGAGATCAGGCTCGCGAGCTGGATGCCCTTTGTGAAAGTGCCTTCGCAGAATTTTGTCTTCACGAACACTCTATTCTTTGCAGTGTAATTTCTTCACAGTACACAGTCCTTTGCAAATCAGCCTTTGAACAGAATCAAACATACAAGTTTTTTTATCTTCTTTAATCATAAAGTTATTATGCTAACCAGTTCATCCAAGCATAAAAGGTGTCATTTTCACATTTCTTGAAGATAGTTGAGGCCTCCCAATAACGTGGAAGGGATTGTGGCCAAGCTAACTCCGAGATACAATCTAGCTTGGGTAGAACCCTTGTCTCTCTACGGATTTGTATTCTCCGGCAGAGACGAATGAAACCTCACTATTGTTCTTAAAGCCCAAACGTCTAGGGATTAATTTTACTAAAAATCCAACAACGTAACGGTGTTGTAATACAGTTTTCTCAAATCAAATCACTCACAAATCCACGAGTTCCCTCAAGGAGAAAACTGGATTTCATGAAATTATTGTTCTTATTTAAATCAGGTGATCTCCTTCAAAGAGGAGTACGATTATAACAAGAGTCTTCAATCAAGATCTCAAGGTATTACTTCTCAAGAAAGACAACCGAGATCAAGATTTGCAAACATAGTGAGAAGAGAGAAAGACAGAGATCAAAAAATGAAGATTGCAAACAGATTTTCATTCCTTCTTCTTCGGAGAGTATTCTCTGACTATCAAAAAGTCATGTTCTTCTTCCTCTTTCTCTTTTTGAGAAAACCCTAAGCAACCACCGTTGTTGCATGTTCAAAAACACCAAAAAAACTTCTCTCAAAAATCTCTTTTGGTTTTACGTTACTATTTATAGAGAGAATATTTTAGGGGTTTTATCCCTAACCATTTTAGAGAGAGAGAGAGAGGGAGGAGTGGAGTGCGGCAACCTAGCCACTCCCACACGTCTCTCCAAAGAGAGGTAAGTAGGGTTGGATTTGGTCACCACAATCCCTACAAACAAGGGATTTGAACCTCATGAGATTTTATAATATCTCAACAGATTTTGTGCAGAAACCTAGATTTGGGTTGTATGCAATAAACTAGAAGAGAGAAAAATAATGCAAACAACAATCACACAACAATAACAAGATGATTTACATGGTTCGGCTTGAAGCCTATGTCCACGGGCGAAAATGGTGAGAGACCTTTCACTATGATCTAAAACAAAGATTACAATGAACAGTGATGCAGCATAGAAATTGAGAAACCCCCAAATATAAACCCCAAAACCCTAATCTCCACGAGTCAGATATGGACCCCGAATCAGATCTAAAATAAGGGTAATATTTGGGTTTTCTTTGGATTGTCATCGGGGTTACACCTCAGGTTGAATTCAAGACATTAACCCAACAAATCTATACCTTGGCTTGAATTATACCAAGGCTACATAGTACAAAAAAGTCTACTCCCATCTTCTCTACACAACACCAAAGGGTAACTTTAGATACTGTGAACACCAATCAAGTCCAAGCAATGATTGTACTTGAATGTTGAAAGTGACTTGGTCATCATGTCTATTGGATTATCATTTGTGACAATCTTCTTAACAACGATCTAGCCCTGCGAGACAATCCCACGTATGAAGTGATATCTGACAGCAATGTGCTTGGTCCTCTCGTGATACATCTGGTGTTTAGTCATATGTACAACGCTTTGACTATCATAATACACAATAGTTAAACCTTGTTCCATGCCTAGCTCCTCAAGTAAACCTCTCAACCAAATAGCTTCATTCACTATCTCAGTCACCACTATGTACTCTATCTCAATAGTTGATAAAGCAACTCCAACCTGTAATGTTGCTTTCCAATTTACTGTGTAACTAAAGAGAGTGAAGATATAACTTGTCATAGATCATCTCTTGTCATGATCACCTGCATAATCATAATCCACAAATCCAAGTACACAATCATCAAGTCTACTTATTTGTCAAACACCAGTCTAATATCTACAATACCTCTTAAATACCAAAACATATATTTCACTACCAGCCAATGTGCCTTCCTAGGACATTTTATATACCTAACAGCATGTGAAATGTCATGAGGGTCCCAACTACATTAGCATATAGAACGTGAGACATGTACTCCTTCTCCTCCTTAGTCTATGGTGACAAGTCTATAAAAAGTTTTAAATGATTTGTAAATGGATTACCCATAGGTTTAGAATCCTATATTCCACAACGTTCAAGTACTTTTTCAAAGTAGTTCTTCTAAGACAAGTACAAATTTTCAATTTTTTTATTCCTGCAAATCTTTATACCCAAAATCTTCTTTGTTGCCCCCAAATCTTTCATCTCAAACTCACCATTAAGCTGAGCTTTTAACTAATTGATTTCAAATATGTTCTTAGCAACAATAAGTATGTCATTAACATATATTAATAAAGTATACCAAAGAACCATCTGGAAGCTGTCTAAAGTAAACACAACTATCATACTGACTTCTAGAGAAGTCATGTGCAAGCATGAAAGTATCAAACCATTTATACCACTGTCTAGGACATTATTTTAAGCCGTACAAAGACTTTTTCAACAAGCAAACATAGTCTTCCTTACCTAAGATGACAAACCCCTCTGGCTGATATATGTAAATCTGCTCCTCAAGCTCACCATGTAGAAACGTCATCTAAACATCAAGTTGCTCTAGGTCTAAGTCAAACATAGCCACTATGGCAAGTAACACACGTATAGAACTATGCTTCACAATTAATGAGAATACCTCATTGAAGTCCACACCCTCTTTCTAACCATAGCCCTTTGCAACTAAGCATGCCTTGTACTTTACATCTTCAACACCTAAAGTTCCTTCTTTTCTCTTGTAAACCCATATATAGCCAACAATTTCATAGGTGATTTTACAAGATCCCAAGTTTGATTCAAATGAAGAGATTCAATCTGCTTATTCATAGAAACTACCCACTATGAAGACTCACTTCTTGTGACGGCTTCATGGTAATTGAAAGGATCCTGATACTCAACAGTCTCTACCATAGACAATGCATAAGAAACTAGTTTTGCATGGCTACTATACCTTTGAGGTGGTCTAATCTCTCACCTTTGTCTCCCAATAATGATACTGAACTATTGTCCCTCTTGTGCATCCTCCTCCTCACTAAGATCATGCTCATCTTTCTCAATGGGCAGACCAAAAGTGTCTTCTTTACTCTATCCTAAAGTATAACTCTCAAACTTCACTTACTTATAGATTTCATGGTCCTTATCTACATCAAACATGGTAGACTCATCAAAAGTAACATCTTGACTAATAATAAACTTGGGTGACTTTGGATCAGGGCACCACAACCTATATTCTTTCACCCCGGATGCATAACCCAAGAAAATACACTTTTTTGCTCTACGTTCAAGCTTGCCTTCATTTACATAAGCATAAGTAGGGCAACCAAAGATCCTCAATCTAAAGTAATCTACAAGAGTGTTAGACCATAACTCCTCAGGCATCTTACACTCAGTGGCAGTCGATGGAGACCTGTTCATCAAGTAGCAAGCTATAGAAACTGACTCATCCCAAAATTCCTTTCTAAGTCCAACATTAGAGAGCATACAATGAACCATCTCAAGGAGTATCTTGTTCATGCATTCTACCACACCATTCTACTAAGGCATGTGTCTAATCGTGTGATACCTCATAATCCCCTCATCCTTACAAAATCCATCGAACACTCTTGAACAAAACTCCAAATCATTATCAGTTCTCAGTTTTTTATCATCTTATCTATCTACTTCTCAATTATAACTTTTCATCACCTGAAGCTAAGAAATACTTCATCTTTATACTTTAAAGTAAATACACAGACCTTCCTTGAGTAATCATCAATGAAAGTCAACAAATAATGAGAACCACCCTTTAAAGTAACTGGGGATGGACCCCAAGGATCAGAGTGGATGTAATCCAATGTACTATTAATCTTATGAACAGACGTACTGAACTTAACCCTACACAACTTCCTAAAGACACAATGCTCACAAAAGTCTAACTTTCTTGTTTTTTGACCACCAAGCAAGCCTTTCTTGTTTAACTCTGTCATACCCCTCTCATTCATATGGCCTAAATGCATATGCCATAGGTGAGTACTATCAGAATCTAAATCAGACAATGATGATACAGCAGCTGCATCTAAAACCGTGCTTCCTTAAAGCATATACTAATTACCATTTTGTTGTCCTCTCATAACCACCAAAGCACCTTTCAACACACTCATAACTCCACATTCAGCGGTACACCTATAACCATTGGAGTTAAGAGAGCCCAAGGAAATCATGCTCTTCTTTAATTCTGGTACATGACGAACATTAATCAAGGTCCTAACTATCCCATCATGCATTGATTTAAACTATTACAATCCCTGCAAACTTACAAGGCATATTGTTCCCTATTAAAATTGTATCATTGTTCATTGCTTTGTAGGTTGTAAACTAATCTCAGTTTGGTATATATGGTAAGAGAAAACCGAATCAAGTATCAATTCACCATCTATACATACATTACAATGAGTAACTGATAGAACATTTTCAGAACCATCAAAATAATTTTCTTTTACATTACCAGCAACATCCTTCTCCCTTTTCTCTTTAAGCTTTGGACAATCTTGCCTGAAATGCCCTAGCTTGTAACAGAAATGGCACTTGTCATTTTTTTGTCTAAACTTTGATCTATATTTACCTTTATCATTTCTAGAACATTTTTTCTTTGTTCTTCCTCTTGCAAACAGACCTTCTGTCTACCCCTTACCCTCTTCTCCAAACAGCTTCCTTCTTCCTTAATTCCCTAGAATGTAAGGATGTCTTAACATCCTCCATGGAGATGGTATCATTTCCATAAAGTAAGGTCATAACAAAGTATTCATATGATGTAGGTAAAAAGTATAAAACAATGATAGCTTAATCCTCATCATCAATCTTAATATCAATATTTTTCAAATCTGTAATGATTTTATAGAATTCATCAAGATGAGCTTTCAGAGATATACCTTCTCTCATCCTCAATGTGTAGAGGCGTTGTTTCAAATACAACCTATTCATGAGAGACTTAGTTATGTACAAGCTCTCTAACTTGAACCATAGCCTAGCCACAGACACTTTACATACAACCTCTCGCAACACCTCATCAGCCAAGCACAATTGAATCACATAGAGTTCCTTGAGGTCGAGTTCCTCTCTATCATCTTTCGACATCGCCATAGGAAAGATTTTCCTTCCCCACCAAAGCTTTGGATAGTCCCTGCTGAACCAACAGCACACATATTTTCACGTGTCGTAGACTAAAGTTGTTCTTCCTGTCGAATTTCCCCACTTCATAATTTGTCATCATGTCAAAAAAATATTAATCGCAACCTAGGGCTTTGATACCAGTTTGTTGTGCGAAACCTAGATTTGGGATCGTATGTAACAAACTAAAAGAGAGAAAAATAATACAAGAAGCAATCACATAACAAGAACAAGAAAATTTACATGGTTTAGCTTGAACCCTACATCCACGGGTGAAAATGGTGAGAGAGCTTTCACCATGATCAAAAACATAGATTACAATGAACAATGCAATGGTATAGAAATCGAGAAATATCCAAATATAAACCCTAATCTCCGTGGGTCAAATCTGGACCCTAAATTGGATCTAAAATATGGGTCAAAAAATTTCGATCAGGGCAATAAAGGAGTTATATTTGGGTTTTCTTTAGATCATCATTTAGGTTACATCTCGGGTTGAATTCAAGACATTAATCCAACACAAGAAAAATGTTTTGTTGTGGATTAGTATTTCTTAAGAAATGTATTTGTAAGTGATATTTGGGAAACTAGTGGAAAACTAAAAGGATACACGGGAAGCGACACACCAAGTTATTGGTCCAGTTTGATGAGTGAATGATCCACATGGATTGTTATGGAGTTATCTTTTCTAGAGAATTATTAGGAAAAACTAATATATGGTAATCTAAGGCTGTGAAGCCTATCGTCAGTGGCGGAGCCATATAGGAGCAAGGGGGCTGTTGCCCCCCACCCCTTCAAATTCCAAAAAAAAAAGAAGGAAAAAAAATATTTTGCGATTACAAAGTGTCTGTAGTGTTTCTGGTGAATTATAAGCTAACACATGTTATGTTGGGGGTTCAAAAAAGTGTTCAGGTATAAAAAAAAAAGACCAAATTCAAAAACATATCATGTGTCAATCAATGGCATGCCTACATATGCCTGTGTTAACACAGAAAAAGCACTTGATACGCTAGAGTAACAAGTCTAAGTCTAGCCACTTTGAAAGACCACGTTAACCACATTACTCAAGTGGTTAGAGAGAAGTTTATGAAGACCTATTGCCATAGATTGAATTTCTCATTTTGTTTTTATTTAGTAGAAGAGAGGAAACGTATTAATAGAAGAGATTATTACCAAAAATAATAATAATAATAATAAGAGATTGAAGCTTTAAAAAAACAATAAATCTTATGCGATGAAAAAGTCTTTGTAGCGTCTAAGATGAATTATAAGCTGACATGAGTTGTGTTGGGGGTAAAATCATCCAAACAAATGTGTAATTGAAAACGTAGGTGATCATAAATAAACACCAAATTTAAAATAAAATAAAATAAACACATCATGTGTCAATCAATGTCACGCCTACAAGGTCTGTGTCAACATAGACAATCATTCTTCTTCCTTGCTTAAACTTCACTTTCTTTCAATGGTATAAATAAAATATTTTTTCTCTTTTCTAAACCAAGGTTTCAATCTCTTCTTTTTCCTTTATTTGTTTTTTTTTTTCTTTCTTGAATAATGATTGTCTATGTTGATTTTCTGTCCAAGATTTGGTGTCCAATACCATGGAGATAAAACATAGAGAAAATGGGCGTTAATTTGAAATTTCTTCTAACCCACCCAAATTCCTACTCATTTTCTTCCATGTATTGTCCCCACAGTCCTAGATACCAAAACCTTGGACAAAACATTTGCTTCCCTATCTTCATTAATAGAAGTCTAATTGTTTTCCTTGTCTAACATAGAGATGCAACCTAAATCCATGGTAGAACTTATCAGATCGGACATAAAAAACAAATTAAAGACCAAGGAGAATCAAAGATCCAAATGCAACAACTCTCTTAGAAGGGATTAGAATGTTGATTGATTGATCTTACGAACAATTTAGGAGAAACATTATTGTTAGATTTGAATACGAGAAAGGGGAGAAACAAAAGATCTAAAATGAGACTTTCAAATGGAAACTATCTATTACAAGGTGATGGACAAAGGATTCACATCATCAATAGTCTGAATGGATAGGTAACACACTAGTTTCTGCCAAGGAAGTGACACTATTTGACAAAGGGTGTATTAATAAATTACATGTATATATTATTGTACATTTACAGTAATACCCGCCTATAACCCATATATTTCGGTTAATACGATTTTGAATCATCTCCGGTCTGAATGAACAAACACCACCACTACCAATCAGTGCATGAAATGTGGCCTAACAAAGGTGTTTAGGCTAATACATATGGGTCAAAGGAGAGTACTACGGCAAATACATAGTAAACAAGTAGTATTTATCACAATGTACCCTTTGTCAGGCATTAGTCACATCCTCAGTAGAGATTGGTGTTGTATTTGTCTACTCAGACTAGAGATGATGTGAACTTGATCAATATACTGAATCATTCATCAAGTCACCCACTGATTGGTATTGGTGCGATATGCACTAGTTGGCACTAGCATGATATCAGTCCATTCAAACTAGAGATAATTCAAAACCATGGACAAGGGAGGATCCTCTGTGCAGGATGTGGAAGTAGGCATGGAAATTTGTGCTAGTAGATTGGGTGTCGTGTTGAGTTAAGGGTGTACGATTATGGGTCAACACAAATACGACCCATTTATTAATGTGTTGAGTTAAGGGGATGTGTGGGAGATGATTGGATGAATGATTGATTAATCACTTACATCGAGAAAGATGTTTTTAATAAGATCAATAATGAGAAGATCATTAAACGGTTTCTAAAATCATAAGCCCTCATCGTGAACACTCGCCAGGATAATTGAATATGGATTTTTAGTGGGCAATTATTTTTTGTAATCGAATGGTACACAGTTGTAAATAAATTTTTAATGAGAATTAGTTCTTTGAGTAAATGATATACACTTCAATATATTTATACATTGTTTTTAACTAAATTTTTTTAGTTGCCCCCCTACCAGAAAATGGAGCCATAGCTTGCAAGATGAGTCCTTTATAAAATCTAAAATTTATTCAAAATGGTTTGTCAATACTTCAAACAAACAACATTGATACAGGATCTTAGAATCTTCAAAATTACGAGGGACAACAGAAGAACATTAAAAAGTAAACTAAATGGAAAGATTTTCTATTTTCAAAACCATTCACAATAATATTATATATACATATGAAAACGAAATTAAAAAAGAAAGAAGAAAATAAATAAATAAACCCCACACATGGAGGCTTACGCATTACCGGAACCCATTGTTTCTCTCTGTGACTTATTCTGCCACGGAAGGAAGTAGTTGGGGCTGCTTGTCACCGTGAAGACCTTCACAACCGAGTCGAGGGCAAGTTCGATCGCCGCAAAGGCATTAGTGTGTCGAGACTGCTCCGATTCTTCCCCATCGGAAATTGGACATGAAACGTCACCATTGCTGTTGAGTTGGTTGTTTACACAAGTGGAATAGAAGGAAGTAGTGACGGTAGCAGTAGTAGTAGTTGTTGTCGTTATTGCAGAAGAGAGGCATAAAGAAGTAGTAGAAAGAACACAAGACTCCGAAAGGGTTCTGTGCGAGAGAGCGACAAGGGAATGGAAGAAAGATGGACGAATGTAAGAGAGCCTCCGAATTGTACGGACAGAGGAGGTGAGCATGGTTTGTCCTCAACAGCTCTGCGCTGTGCGTGTGAGATAGTAGGTTTTCATACGGCGGACTCTGTATTTCATGTTCCAATATAAAGGGGTATTTTGGTCATTGTAGAAAAGAGAGACCGGGTAGGGGACCTTCTAAATACACCCGAAAATTTTCTCTTCACACTTTGATTTTGCACGTATTTGCCTTTTCACACGCCTCTCATATCTAAAATACCCTTCTCACTCCACTCACCCCTTTTTATGCTCCAACAAAGAAGAATAAGAGCTCTTCCCACTCCGACAGCAGTGACGGTGACCCCAACAATGGCGATGGCGGCAGCAAAATCCACCCCAGCAAATCTTTTTTTTTTTTTTTTTACTGGGGCCTAGGAATGAACAAAAGCCCTTTGCTCGGCCACACAAGACCTATGTGGCCGAATAGGCCTGAACCCAATAAAAAAAAACTATTCGTGGGGGTGGATTTTGCCATCGTCGTGGTCACTATTGCCGAGGTTGCCACCACCACTGCTAAAGTGGGAAGAACTCTTCTTGTTCATTCAAACAGCTAGAGAAAGAAGGGAGTGGGGTATAGAGAGAAGGATTATAAGGGTAATTTTAATCAAGGGTATTTGTTGAAATGTTGAAAAAAAAATTAAATTGGAGTGTAAAGAGAAAATTGTGAGTGTATTTAGAAGCTCCCACCAGGTAAACAAAGAAGAAAAGAAATTGGCATACATTACCCAAAGAGAAGTCCAAGGAGACCTCTTGATAACTAGAGATCTGGATTTAGAAAACATATCATTATCCCACTTAGGAGTCTGTTACGTGAATTCTTTTCCATCATCTACTTTATCTCAATCCATTTTTGGCCTTCCCTTCCCCTTTTGATAGTCCAACTTGCACCATATCACTCTCTCGTTGTTGCAATCATTGATCTTTATTGTGCATTATCAAAGCATCTCAATTGATTTCCCCAAATCTTGTCTATAAACGTGCATTAATTGACACATATATGATTGGTTTTTTAATTTTGTCTCTTTTTGAATACCTACCTTTTCATCTAAACACTCTTTTGGACGTTTTTAACCCCAAAACACAATACATGTCAGCTTTTCATTTACCATACACACTATAGATAGGGGCATGCATGGGCTGGGCTCGAGCCAGACCGGGGTAAGCCCAGGGCTCGGCTTGCTGTAGTATCAGGACTGGCCTTAGGCTAAGCCGAGGTAAGCCCAAGCACGGCCCTAATAAAGTTCAGGCCTTCAACTCAGGCCCAGGCCCTTAGTGAGCCTAGCTCAGGACGGGCCAAATTCGGGCTAGGTCGGGTCGGGCTAGGGCTCAAGCTAAGTCGGACCAGGCTCGGACAGGCCTGAGCCCATGCTCAACCTTAACTAGAGACACTTTTTCATCACATAACATTTTCTTCTTAAATGTTATTATTGAGTTTTTGTGAGTACAATCATTTTTTGTTATATCCTTTCTAGTCTTACCACTCAAACATCTTTATATACATCTCTGCTACACTCAAACTATGTTGTTTCTTATTTGCCTAACCATCTACTCTCTAAAGGATTGTTAGTCTTATAGCCATCGTACAAAATTTTTCCTTTGCTTCTAGTAGTATGTGTGTGGACATCAGGGAAAATTGGGAAAAAAGGACCTAGTCCTCATTCCCTTTTATGGGTTTCAATCTCCACATTTGGTCTCTTTTTGGGTTTGTTTAGGTGGTTAATCTGGGGGTTAAGCTTTTTTGGGAGTCGCCACCAACCCAAGTATACCGATGGAGTTAGACATCAGTTTCCTTTTTAAAAGAAATGAAGTTTAGACTTAAAAGTTTGGGGGTTAACTCATTGTACTAGTCTGTTTCAAAAAAAAAGGGGGTAAGTTATTTTGTTGCAATTAGGGAAGGTGTTAGACACCCCAATTACCCACCTTTTTAGAGTGACTTCTCGTAAAGATGCATGTTGTTAATTTCCATAAATGTACATGTTGAAGAAAATAAAAAATGAATTATATATATACATCGGTAAAACTTGAATTTGGGCTGACGCCTGGATTTTAATTGTACTTGACTTTCAAGATTTGGCCCTATTTTGAGGATTCCACTGTTATGGGAATTTACAAAGAGGTGAGGGACCTCTCTATGGTCATATCACCTGGGTTCCAGACTTTGGGTCTTTAACAAAAAATATTAACAAAATTAAATATAAAATCAAATAGGTTGTTTTTTGTCTTAGGCTTGAGTTTGAATTTGACCCAACGCTTGAGTTTTAATTGTCATTAAAATTCAGGCGTCAATTGTTGGAAAAAGTCCAGCAACCTGACTTTTAGGGTTTAGCCTTCTTCTAAGGGTCCCACTCTTCTGGGGATTTGCAGTGGGGTAAAAGACCTCTCTGTAGTCATGTCACTTTGAGTTTCAGACCTTAGGTTTTTTAATAAGGAATAAATAATTTATAAAAAAAAAAACAAAATTGTTTTTGGTCTCAAGCTTGATGTCTAAATGTCTTTGATGCCTGAATTTTTCTAGAATGAAAATTCAGGCGTTGGAGGCAACAAGGGCCCACAGGTGTGCTTTAGCACATGAGGATGAGTTTAAGCCTTTTTTTGTGTCAGTATTTGACCTCAGAAGGGTCCAAAGGTCACTAGAGTGGGTTTACATATGCCTGAACTTTATCCTTACGCCTGAATTTTAATTTAAGCGTCAGTTATTGGACATAAATCTAGCACCCTAATTTTTTGTCAGTTTGGACCCCTTACAGGGGTTGAACAATTCTAAAATTTAAAAATAACATAGAATATCATCTTGAAAGCATTGTGTAAAAAATCAGATTAAAATTAAAAATACAAATCACAAAAAAAAAATTCGATACAGGTTGGTAAAGAAAGAACACAAAAAACCAGCTTTTATGGCAAATTTGGGGGGACTGTTCAGAGACCCAAACAAAATCTAAAATTCGTAAAATTTGTACTACAGTTAGGGTACCTATCTAGGAACCTCTATAAAAATTCAGGACCATTATGATCTCTAAAAAATCACCCAAAAAATTGGCAAGGTGCTGCTGTGGTAAAAAATAAGTTCAGTAGAGACATGTTTTTGTCTCCACCATGTTACCACCTTTAAGAGGCAGTCATGGGTGTATTTCACATCATAGTGGTATGTAAAGAACATGAAATTAGATGATAGAATCTAGCCTAGCATGGCATGAGAGAGAGGGTTTAGGGTTACCTCTTCCAAAGGTTAAGGATAAGATTTTATTCTTGAGCTTTTTCATCTTTTATCTCTCTTTTTTTTTCTTACTTCAGATTTTTCTACTTAGAAAAACCCCTCCTCTATGGCACAAATTTGAGGCTATTAACGGGGATTTGAGGGTGTAGATGGAGGGCTAGGATGCGATGGGAGATCAAGGGTTAAGATTGCAAGGTGTGGAGGCAAAGGCACCCCTCCTGTTGTTGGAGAGCAATTAAGGGCTGAGATTAGAAGATGAGTGGATAAGCGAGTGATCAAGGACTGGGATTAGAATCAAGGTTTGCAAAAATGAAGGACCAAGATAAAGTTTAGGGGTTATGGGGATCAAGGATGAGAGATGAAACTTAGCTTGCCAACTGTCACCTTTGATTGGTTGAAATTAATCAATGATTGAAATGGCTTGTGCTAGATGAGAGGTTAGATGTGAGTTACATGGATATTTGAAATCCATGTAATTGATCTTAGGGAGGGTATACAAGGGTGCACAAGATCAAGGATGAGGAGTGAAACTTGGCTAGCAAACTATCACCTTTGATTGGTTTAGAGGAATCAAAGGGTGAGATGTGCTTATGCTAGATGGAAGGTTGGATATGAATCCTACATTTATTTGCAATTCATGAGATTGATCTTAAAAAGGGAATACAAGGGTGTACAAGGGAGAGAGGAATCAATGGTGAGAGATGAAACTTGGGTAGTCATCTATCATCTTTGATTGGTTGAAAGCAATCAAAGGGTGAGATGTGTATGTGCTAAATGAGGGGTTAGATGTCAATTATATGAATTATTGAAATTCATATAATTGATCTCAAAGGGGGTACATCGGGTGCACAAGTGAGATCCACTTCTAAGGGCTAGGGATTAAAGCTCTTAATGTGAATGCATTAATGAGCATTAATGAGCTAAAAGACAAAAATTTCAGCTCATTCATATGTAATAAAAAAAATTAGGGGAAAATATCCTTTTACTATGCAACCCTACTTTTTGGGTTCCCATGCTTAGAAACACGCAAACTCAAAGTACATTTTTTAAGTCCCGAATGTTCTGGTCGCATTGGATCAGTCGAAAATGAATTATGATAAAGGTAAGTTGGGGAAATTAGGGTTTGATTAACATCAAAATCTCTTAAATATTTATAGGAAGGGTAAGATGGTCAATTTGATTTTTAAGATCTTCATACAAAAGGTGACCCTCAGGTTTTGTGAGACACAAGCTTAAACTATTCTGAAACTAATGACTGAGCAGGAAATCACACTCAACACCCTGTTTTTAGCAAGTGAGAAAGCTTGACTGGAAATGATACTGAAGTTGGTGGAGGTCACCATGACAAGTTGATGTGTCATAAAGTATTGAAGTTCAGAGAGTCTCGAAGCTACAAAAATTGACAATTTGGCCTTTAGGTTCCCAGACAATCTTCGAGAGCTTTTTGAAGGGGGCACACTTGGTGGGACAAAATGACTATAGTTCCCTGAAGAGTGGGGATTTTGGGGTAGCATAAGTCTATTCCAAACCCTCTATAGAAGACAGTCTTATAAAGGCAAGGAGAAAATAGAGAAAATGGGCTTAACCTTATAGAATTCGGGTTTCGGGGGAACTCTTGGGGGTTCACCATGTGTCAAATACATACAAAAAGTGTTTTGACCTGATTTGGACAAAATGTGGTGGTTGAGTGTGTAGAGTTTTCTAATGACATGGATCAGGGCAACAGTCTTTTAAGGACCTCGAAGCTGTTAAGAAATGGTCACTGATAGACTAAATTTTGGATTTCTTATGAATTTTTGGGAGTCAATTGAAGACTTGCCAGTTGCCCTAAATGTTTTACTCATTTTGACGTAATTTGAGAAATCTAAGAAGATTGTCTTGTAAATGGTTATAATCATTAAAGGGTTTTCTGAAGGCTTTGAAAATCTGGAGAGATGGCCACTGACTATTCAAGATTTGGTTGTCCGGTGAACATCTGGGACTCATAGAGGTCAAATGTAGCCATAACTACCTTAGTATGTCTAGGAAAAGATTTGAGATATTAGAGGGGTTTAAGGTCTCAAATGATTTTTAATTAAGAGAACTTTATTGAAGGTAAAACAAAAATTGAGAAATGAACACTAACCTTTCTGAATTCCGATGTCGGATGAACCTTGAGAGCTTTTTAGAGTCATATTCAAACTAGAAATTCTCGGAGGATGAGAAATTTGATCTTGCTAGATTTGGGGATGATATGTTTCAAGGACATTTCTTTGAAAATGGATAAAATTAGGATGTGTAGGATTTGACATGACATGATTCTAGTGACGGGAGAAGCTTAGGAGGTTTGTTGAGGATCCAGGTGATTGTTGTGAATGTAAAAGGGTAAAATGGTAATTTGTTCACCTGTGATGCTTCGTTGTGAGAAGGCTTATGAAGGTTGGAGAATTTTGAATGTAATAAGATTGTAGTCTTGAATGTGGACCCTCGTAACCTTGTCGATGCATTCTAAAGAATCAAGTGTTGACTAGACAACGTGTTTTGTTACTGATCCTTGAGATGGTTTTGTACATGGCATGATAC